>QFDW01004401.1:0-17452 GCA_003315895.1 Lactifluus rugatus | reverse complement strand
GTGCACGTGAGTGACATGTCCGAGTTGGCCGATATGATTATCGAGTTCGGGGGTAGTACGGGGCAGTCTTTGTCCTTTATAATAAGTAAGCTGAAATCCGACTCTTTCTTTTCTAACCTTGACACTGGCATGTCATTCCCTGTCCTCTTTTACTGTCTCCTCTTCTTTTCCCTTTTAATCCTCTATCTCTTCAGGCCCCTCTTCGTTCTCATCATCGCCCGTTTCCGCTCCCCTCTCCGTCTTCTTCCTTCCCCTCCTTCTCCCTCTTTTTTCGTCGGTAACCTTGCACAACTTGAAGATCAAGAGAACAATGACATATTCCGCACCTGGACAAATCAGTATGGTCACACCTTCACGTACCGTGGCTTCATCAATGGCCACCGTCTCTTTACTACCGACACTCTTGCCCTCTCCTACATTCTCGGACACGCGTATGACTTTCCGAAACCTGATTTTATCACGGATGCCCTCGCAGAAACGGGCGCTGGCCATGATGGCCTCCTCACCGTCCAGGGTGACGTTCACAGACGACAGGTCGGTCCTGCCTCTCTCTGTCTGCTGCATTGAACCCTTGTCTCATCGTGACTTTACCCCCAAGCGCCGAATTATGGTACCGCTTATTGGCATTTTCGTGATGCCATCTCATTTCCTCTGATACTTTGTCATGACAGAACCAAGCCTTTTCTCCCTCCCACATCAAATCAATTATACCCATTTTTCGCCAAAAGGCCGAACGCGTGTGCATTCCTCGGATAACCTCTGATGTGTATTCATGCCCTCACACCCTTTTTCCCTGTAGCTGCGTGATATATTCATACAACTCGGAGACGCACCTCCACAAGAGACCACGATCGACTCGCACCATGTCTGCACATACCCTGAGTCGTTTGCCACACAACACTCATCATTCGAACCTGAACACCACACCTCATCCTCGCGACATCGAACGTCACCTTTCTCGGTCAATGACTCCTTTGTAGCTACTCGTCCCACTGTTGATGTTCTTGCTTGGCTCGCTCGTGCGACACTCGACGTGATCGGGGAAGCTGGTATGACATCCACTCTTATTCGCCCTCGCTCATAACTTCATCCCTGTCTCAGGTTTCGGCTACCCCCTTCACTCTCTTCCTTCGCCGAGTGCTGACCCCCACGATGCAGACAAGTCTGATAGCGAACTTGCCCGCGCCTTTGCTACTGTCTTTTCCCCCGTGCCCAAGTTTAGTGCCGTGTCTGTTCTGTCTGTTTGGTTCCCCTTTTTACGGCGGTTTGTACGTCCATACTTTTGACCAGGAGTGGCTTCCAGTGTTCATGTACGAGCTCTAGAATCCGGACACCCGCTCTAAGCAAAAAGCAAAAGTCACCATCCAACGCATCGGCACTCGGCTCATTGACGAGTGCAAAGCCTCCCAAATAGGGGATGAGCCGAAGTTTGACGCCCCAATTTCGCGCGACATTCTGTCCGTCCTAGGTGCGCATCACCTTTCCTTCCAATTTTCTCGTCTCGCTAACGATGTGGTTTCCTTAGTCCGCGCAAACGCGGCAACGTTGCCATTTCAAGCGCTCACTCACTCGGAAATGCTTTCTCAAATCTCTACTTTTATCGCTGCAGGACACGAAACGACCGCATCTGCGCTCACTTGGACACTTTATGCCCTTGCCCGCGCGCCGGAGGCGCAGACCCGGCTGCGGACAGCGATACGCTCTTGCGATATGGAGGACCTCAACGCAGCGCTCGACTTGCCACTTCTCGAACACACCGTCCGTGAGGCTCTTCGCCTACACGCACCTGTTGGCAACACCATGCGGGTCTACGCCGGCGCAGCACCCGAATGCTTTGTGCCTGTTCAGCACCCGGTACGCGTGCGTGTGTCGACCTGGTGTCGGATTTCCCGCTGGTTTCGACAACGCTGTCAATCCCCAATCGGTGGTGAAGAGAAGAGCCAATGGGACATACAGAACGGTATCCATCTCCGTCACGGCGACATCATCACCATCCCTATTCAGACCATCAACCGCGCGACGGACATTTGGGGCCCCGATGCTCGGGACTTTCGGCCCGAGCGATGGGAGGCACTGCCGCCGGCTGTGCGTACCGTGCCAGGTTTGTATGCGCACACGCTCACGTTTCTGAACGGAAACGGTGGCGGAGCTGGCGGTAACCGATCGTGTATCGGTTACCGTTTTGCTATTACAGAGATCAAGGTCTTTCTTGTGTGTCTACTACGCGACCTTGAGTTTTCTATTGACGATGACGTTGTCATTGAAAAGCATGCCAAGTGCGTCTCCTCCCTCCCTCTGTTGGTAAGCATGGCACGCTGACTTGTGCCGCCACGATGGCAGTATTGTAACACGTCCTTTCGTGGCTTCTGCGCCAGAGATGGGTAACCAGATGCCTCTTCATGTGCGGCACGTGCCGCAGGATGAAGTTGGTGCAGACGTGAGTATGTAGGCGCTGAGCGGTTCTAATACGCACGCACATACAGATACAGATACATGCACATGTACACACATACGCGGGGCGTTATGTTGTGTTTATTTATTTACGTATTTATTGGGTTATTTACAGTACCGCTGTGCTCGAACTGAAAGTGTTTGGCAGGGGTACTGCGCCAAGGCCGGAACATCAACATATAGGCAACTGCCAGCCTGAGGTTTCTGATTCACATCATTGTTTGTGAATGCATGACAGTACGGAGGCTCGTCTCTATGGGACCGTTCTCGTGTCAAACAATTCATTGCCAGTGGTTGCTTGACAGTTGAAATGGTTTCCGACTTCGTCTCTTTCCCCTTCTCTGTTTCCGCGGATCATACTCGCTACTATATTCTAGAATATGCCCCATACGGATACAAACGTTCTTTACCTTCTTTCTTGGGGGTAACTTTTCTCTGGTGCTTCCATGCGATGCGGGGGACACATGGCTCTCCCAACTCTAGGTTACAGTTGGGCATCAATGGCCCGGGGAGTGCCGGGACGTAACCACCATCGCCAGCGCCAAGCCGTATATATCGTGCCGCGCCATGGATCTTGCGGCGGGCGATGATTGATTGTCCGAAAGCTACGAGTTGCTTGACATTTTTTGCATCGCCGGGCGCCCGAAACCAACTACAGCACAAGATTCATTAGTGGCGTCGATCCGCCCCATCAAGATCAACCTAGCTTGAGTTTTTTTTTCTTCGGAGAAGCCAAGCCTCGCCCATAGTGGCTCCATCGGCTGTTGACGCACGACCGGTACAGTATTTCCTCAATTAAAGTTGCAAAGGCAACCAACGTCTAATATGACAATCGATGATTACCGATCCACAAATTTGTGTCCTTGTGAACAGATTATATAATGGGATAGTCCAGGCTTTCACGTTCATATTGAATCGTAGTCCGTAGTAAGAACAGGAAGAACTTCTACTACTACATTCAATAGCTCATCGAGGATGGCCCAAGTATAATCTGTGTTCCTCAATATTGTTGGCAGAGCTCATTTGTGTTACCTGGAAAGCAGGGGTCGATCGAGACGCAGTACTGATCAGGAATCGGTCAGTCATTTGTCGACAAAATGTGCACCAATGGCGTAGACACAAAAAACACGTACATGTTGTCCAATGACAAGGTTGTCGCATTTATTGTTGGCATTGTCGTTATATTGGACAAATTTGTCTAAAGAGATGTTCCACTTGTTTGTTAGTCCATTACACGTCGTACTCGTGGCAGTTTGATTGAGCGTGCAAGGGGATTTAAACTGCATGGTGCACAGGTCACTGCCAGGTGTCAAGGTACCGTTGCCTATTGGCGAGGCCACGACATTTATCAGCTCACTTACTGCTGAGAGGGTGTATGCTTTAGAAAACCTTACAGGATATTCCGGGGTTCATCATCGCGATTGTTGAAGCATTCATACCGAGCTGTTCCCCGATTGAGGTACAATTATCATTTTGCCTAGATGTGAGAAAGGCGGTTAGCGGGTGAGCGCTAGTGTAAAGGACCGCGCTAGCACGTACGAAACGCGATATGTCTCTATAGAATGATAATCCCAGTCAAAACTTTCGGATGGCCAGGTACTGATAGAAAGGAGGACGCACCAGTGCACTGTATCCGCGGACCATCAGCCCGTACAACGCCAGTCAATGTCGCGCACAAAGTAAGAGCAGAGACGAAAACAGTGGTGGAGATGGCCAACATGGTGCGTGAACAGTATGTCGGAGATCAGTTGCCTTCATAGGAGTTTTCATAACCTCCTAAACGATAGATTCCGCAGCAACAGCAAGAAACAGAGTACAACCCGCTTACAAGAACTGGTAATTCGGCGGGATCATGCCGCCACTGCCGGCTCCAAAGAATATGTTGTCTTCATATGCGTGATGCAGTGTGAAGGGTGAATAGTTGTCCTCGCCAAAAGAACTTATCCGGGGGTGAAATTGCCGCTCAAGTGAGACGAAAAAAAACGGCCTTGCCCACAGACCGTCACGGTACAACCAATGAATGCCAGACGCCACACTTCTCCGCAGCACCGATTACTCGTGGTTTAGAAGCACTCTGAGTCGCTTTTTCGCAGCCTCCTCGGAGAGAAACGCCAATCATAATGAATAAGGCCAAGTAACGCCTACTCGAACGGCCTGACGAGGGGTGGGCAACGGGTAACTGAATAAAAGTCTGTGCGATGGCCGGAGAAAGATGGGAGTTTGACTATGTTTGAGGGTGCCTCTCCGAGTCATGGGCCAATTTGTCGTATATATATAATCGACACCCGATCACACCCTGCAGGACGAGCGCGAGCTCCTTTGAGAAGTCATCGCGTAAAAGACTAAAAGCAACCTACTTGGATATTAAACGTTATTAAACAGTCGCTAGCATTCCTGTCACCATAAAGATAACGCTACTAGACTCCTCGCCAGTGTTCACTTGGGGAAGAGACGCACGATCTGCCAAGCGAAGACGCGTATTCCTGTATCCCCAACGAGAATATCACATCAGGAAACCCGCAGCAAGGCCTGCAGGTTTCTTGCTCGTATGAGCTTTCCAAAGCGAAAAAGTACACAAAAAAAACCAAAACATCAAAGTAACATACATTTTGGCCAAAAGTTACAAAACTAATGCATAATTTCCTGACGCACGGCAAAGTACTACCACAGCTAGCTGTACTCGAGGGTGAACTATATTTGCTGAGGCTCCGATGAGCGGACTCAGGCTAGGGACGTGATCTGACAATGAAAGGAGACTGCGGACTGCGCATTACAAGTCATGCAAGTCATGACTGCATGCCAGGGGCCAGTGTGCCGCAATCCCGGCCCGTGAGGCCTGGATGGCCGGAGCAAAGACTTGAAGCTTCCTTGAGGATACAAAACAGATAGTGCTGCGAAACGTAGGACAGGCTGTGGAAGGCATGACGTAGTTTATAAGTACATTTTATGCGATGCTACGAAAATCGTTATAGACACATTGTAGAGAATAAACCCCACGGCACTGACGGAGCAAAGATATTAGCTACAGGACTTCCCCCTCATTGAGACCACCAAACATGGGCTGTGCGCACTAGAGGAGCACATGGATAAGAGGAAGGTCACGATGGTAGTTAGGGAAAATCGAACTGGTCTGGTTCAAGTTATCCTGCGCAATACATGAGGACAAGGCTGCCGACGGACCCCTAGCCGTGGAATACCCAGACCCACGCCTAGTTGTGCGAGTGAAGAAGCTATTAGCAAAATAGGACATAAGTAGGGTATCTCACCCACACCTCGCGGCGTGCAGTCTGAGGACACCACGTCATAGAACACAGGTACTAGTGTACATGGTGGTGTGCAAGCGGGGATAAAAGTCGAACAAATTCAAACGGACAACTATATCGACCAAAGCGCTGAGGAAGGACAAAGGAATAAGACTAACTTAGTATCGCAACTTGGGGAAATGCTCTCAGGTAAAGACCACCGTCTGACTAGATCGGCGCTCGGAACGAGTGTTTTAGTGGGTGGGAAGTCTGCAGGATACGGCTTGCCGCTTGAACTTGAGCCCCCACACTACTCTAATGCCGAGTATCGGATACGAAAAGCTCGGCCTAGTACCACTGCCAGTGCCTAGTACAGTTAAATGAAGAGGGAGTAGTAACTGGGTACTGAGTATGATCTGGATTTTGGACACATCGGAGTAACGTTGTCCAGGCATGACAACATTTCAGATAATCTGATTCGTAGTGTTTTTGCCCCGGATGATTTGCTTTGGAGCCGTAGTGCTGGTGATTGCAGTGTTATGAAATCAATTGGATGTGACAAGTTGGGGACAGAGTTGAGCGGAGACTGAAATTCCGACCGTGGATGGAATGCCTAACGATTTACTGGTCGATTTACTGGTAAGTCCCTCATCTCCTTCCACACCACATTTCTGAAAAAGGCCTTCAGACCAAGAGCTGTGCTACAAGCTGGTATAAAAATTAAATCAACTGAATTGTTGCACGACTAGCTTTCCTATGATCGTAATGCAAAGCTTGGCACGAAACAATAGTACTTGTACCATGACCTCTCGTCTCATTTTTTTTTCAATTCTGCGACGCTGACTGAACACAGTAGTGGAGCCGGACTGCGCTCTGATATCTCCGAGATACACACCTCGTGACACACCCAAACTAGTCAGGCTACTGCTAGTGTGTTCATGCCTCAGGGTGTCATCGGGGGACTTGCCTTTGGCTATCCTGTCCGCAAAATAGCGGAGCCACAGGTCTGCGAGCTATTTCCAGTGTGCTGAATTCATGGTTCAAAATCCTTATCTTCACTGAGTGAGCAGGCACCATTTGTCTCTCTGCACTGGAAGGCAATCGACTGCTGTGTCGACCCAGTTCATACCATGACGTCAAGCCAACTACAGTATACTTTGGACACGAATCTTGGTCAAAGATCCCCGATTTGAAGATGACAGTGACGAAGCATGCTGCTGTTTTGACGCGTAAGTTATGAGACATTTTTCGATGCCCTTCTCACACAGCGAGCTGCTTACACATGCAGTAAGCGCGGCCCGACACCGGACGCTGAGAAGGCCACGGTTGTGTATTCAACGAGTCGCGGCGTCCATCTATTGGGTTTTAGCAAGATAGTGTTACACCGCAACCTGACCGCATGCGGGTTCCAACCTATCGACTTGGCCAGAAAGATTTCTCTTTCTACCACCTCGAACGTGCCATCGGCGACATTAGAGTGTCGCCACGTACTTTTCCAAAGACAAGCTTCTATTCTCCATAATCTCTCCTAGATCAGTTTCAATCTGTCCAGGCACATAACTCACACAGCTACACTGGCCATCTCCCTTGCCACGCCTAGCGCCATTTTATTAGACGATCCTCATTATGGTGACTGGTCTCGTGGCGTTTAACGAGACACTCGGAACCCGTTGGACCTCATCTTGATGTGTTCGTCGTGTCCTAAATCTTATTTCAAAGTCGACTTGTCTGGCTGGGAGACAGTGCGGCCATGGAAATGTGTGAGATGGAGATTCCTCGGGACCTGAACTTCAGGAAAGCAGTCGAACCTCTGATCAAGAGACCAAGTTAGGCTAAATGCACGGTTATGCGCACCGCACTTGGAAGGCCTGAACCAACTGCTTCAAAATTCTTGTCTGATTAATCGAAAGTCAGTTCTCCTGCATATATCGCCGCTATAAAGCCCAGGGCTACGAATATCCCACAATAGAATCCTACACTCTCAACTCGGCCTCCGCGGATTCATTCACACCATACTCTCGGAACATCTCGAGCACACGCCAGGCCTTTCCCGAGGTGACGGACTCCCGAGCCAGCCTCACTCCGTTCCCAAAGTTATCGGCACGGCCCGCGACAACAAGCAATGCAGCCGCGTTGATCAACACAAAATCCAGGATGGGCGTAAGATGTTCGGGAATATTATCTCCCGACGTGAGAAGGGTTTTCAATGCCGCCGCATTGTCTGCAGGCGTCGCGCCCTTGACATCGCTTAGCGGATGCGTGGGCAGCCCAAAGTCAGCTGGGCACAGCGTTCGCTCGCGTACGTCTCCGTTCTCCAGTAGCTCCCACGCATAGGTATCACCTGCGCAGGAGATTTCGTCCAAGCCCTCGGCTCCGCACACCACATAGGCGCGCTTTACGCCCGCGGACTTGAGCGCTTCTACAAAGGGTGGTCCAAGGGCAGGCTCTGCGACGCCAAGGATCATACCGCGAGGCCGTCCTGGGTTGAGAAGTGGGCCAAGGACGTTGAAGAGCGTGCGGAAGGGCAGCGTGCGCCTGGATGGGGCGAGCGTGGCGAGTGCTGGGTGGTAGTGAGGTGCGAGGAGAAAAACAAAAGGGATGTTCGGGATGGGAGCAGGTGCTACTGCACGCGGTTGTACAAAAATGCACCCAAGGGCTTGCAATAGATCTGCGGAGCCGGAGGATGATGTTGATGCTCGACTGCCATGCTAACACCCGGAGGAAATTGGGGGAGGGGTTTTCAGGATGAGCAAAAAAAAAAAGGATGACGGTAAATTATTTTTCACCTTGATCACGCGAGCACCAGCGCCGGCTGCGACGATGGCTGCGGTTGTGCTAACGTTGAAGGTATTGTGTCCATCACCGCCGGTGCCGACGATATCGACAGTAAAGTCCTTATCCGCATCGACTACGACCGCCGGGATGGAACGTGAATAAAGAAATGTGGCCGCCGCGATGACTATTTCCCTTCGTAGCTCGACACGAGCGACAGCGAGTCCCGTAAGAAAAGCGCCAACCTGCTCTGGAAGAGTGCCCCCAGGTGTGATGATATGATCTAGGGCGAGTTCTATGTCTGCTGCCCCAAAATCTTGTGGTGACTTGATGAGTTTGAGTAAGATGGGCTTGAAGGTGTTCGGATTAAGGCCTGGCATTGTCTACCGTTTGTGCGATAGAGAGTCGCTTGACGATCGCTAGCCGTCGCTGTTGTCGAGCTGAGGCGTATCCCGAAGTCCCAGGAAGATTAGATTCGATTGATTAGATCATATTTCTGATATCCTCCCTCGGACAAACACTGGCAACGACGGTATTTGGACAACTTGAACGGCAGCTCCGTGGAGGAAAATTTGCATCGTAGGCTTAAGATATGTCTTCATTGGGTGAGTGATGAATCAACGATAAGACTCTGGTGTGTGTGTGGGGGGGGTTATTCATTCGTTTGTATAGTCCCTAACTCGCTGGACGGCCGTCTGCTGTTTGCGATCCCAAAGAAAGGCACGATCGGTCTCAGGTTCAACTGTCCCAAATAACGATAGTGACGTGTCTATCATCACTCTCAGGTCGTCTACATGAAAAATGTCTAGAGCTTCTTTCCGGTGCGTGATCCGTTCGCTGCGAGAGTGGTTGTCCAATCCAATGTTCTCTCTCTCCCAGGTGCCGACATCCTATTCAATAGGCCGAATCGGCATGACGTCTGCCTAGTGCACAATCACCACATTGCACTGTACGTCTCGGAAACATCTTTTTGAAATTTAAATTTAAATTAAAAGGACCCGCTAATACTACTATCACTTGCCAGCGTCTTTCTCCCCGCGGCGGACATACCTTCCTTCGTAGGCAAGGGAAGCGTCGATCTGGGCATCACGGGCCACGACATGATCCTCGAGGGCGAGATGGAGTCGTTCGTGACCGAGATTTTACAGCTGGGTTTTGGCAAGTGCGCGTTGCAAGTACAGGTGCCCGAGTCGGGGCCTGTGCAGACCGTCGAGGCGCTCGCGGGCAAGCGCGTCGTGACCAGCTTCGAGGTCCTCGCCGGGCGCTTCTTCGCAGACGTCGATTTGCGCATGGGACCCGCGGACACCGATGATGAAGCCAATAATAATAAAAAACCCACGTCGATCGAGTATTTGAGCGGTAGCGTCGAGGCCGCATGCGCGCTCGGTCTCGCAGATGGTATCGGTGCGTTGCAGCGTCGCCCCCCTCCCCCCCTACCTCATCTTTCTCACCTCAATTCCACAGTCGACCTCGTAGGTACGTAAACCCTTAAAAATTATCACGCGACGAATTTTTTTTCCTTCTTTTTTTTTTCTTTTTCACAATAGAGTCCGGCGAGACGATGCGCGCGGCAGGTCTACGGCCCATCGCGACGCTTCTCCAATCCCAGGCCGTACTGATCCGGTCTACGATGCCTAAGCACGCGCATCTAACGCCGCTGATCGACAAGATCACGGCGCGCATCGCGGGCGTGATCGCCGCACGCAAGTACGTCGTGTGCCAGTACAACGTGCAGCGTACGCTGCTCTCCACCGCGACCGCGATCACGCCCGGGCGTCGCGCGCCGACGATATCGCCCCTCGAGGACACAGAGTGGCTCGCGGTCAGCTCGATGGTGGAGAGGTCCAAGATGGCGGACGTGATGGACCAACTCGTGAGCGTTGGCGCCGAAGATATTCTCATCTTCAATCTAGATAACTCTCGGGTGTAAAAAAATGCTACTATAGAGAGAATGCTTTTTCTTCGTTGATTTATATAAACCCTTGTATTTGGTATTGCGTGTACACAGACAACGGGTACACAACCACGGCGAAATAATAGTCGACCCACCCATAACCCACCAATGAGAGGAGCTGAGATAAAAACGGAGAAAAGGGTATACATACATGGGCAAAAATTATTCCGACGTTAGAGGAGTCCATCATAAAAAGAAAGAGGAGAGAGATGAGTGGGAGGACAGGAGAAGTAGGCTTGCACTTGCACAAAAAAGACAGAGATGATTGGACAGATCACGCTAGATCAGGAAAGAAAAAAAGAAACAAAGGGGGGGAGGAGGGGGAAGTCCCCGAACTTGCTCTCATACACGTCCGACGCTGCGGCTCCGTACACTAGCAACGCCAGATCTCAACACAAACCCGCCGTCAGCGTGTGGCGTCGAGCGCGCGATAGACAACGCAGGGGATACACCCACGCTCGCTTGTGCTCTCGAAGGTGCAGCCCACGGTGCGGAGTGCCGTGGTGGTGGTTGGCTACCTGCCCGCTTCGAGCGCGGGCATGTCGCCGCCATCGCCGGCGCCGTGCAAAGCCCAAGCCCCAACGGAAGCGCAAGTAGTGGAGACATCCGCGGCCTTCCTCTGGGGGCAATCTCCTCCTCGCTGGTTGGCGATATCGGCGCGACGCTCGGGCTAGACGACCGCGCAGGACCCAATGGCGATCTCCACCTGTCATCGTTGCTGCCCTTGGCAGCGCAGCGCCCCCGCGGTTGTTCGAGCAATGAGCGCGTCGGTGTCCCGGGGAGCGTGAGCTCCGGTGGGCCGACAGAGGGCATCTCGATTTCTGACCAAGCGGTCGTGAACGGGGAGAACGTGCCTGTCCCTGTGCTGCGACTTCGAGAAGATGTGGACCGCGCATGCGTGCGGTGTGGCGGTTCGGCGTCATCTTCGAGCTCTGGCACCGCATCTTCACTTGTAGCGTCATGCTCGGGAAGAATAGAAGGTGGGAAGGACGCCGTACACGACGCAGGCCATTGCGTGTGTGTGCGCGCGCGCGTCTCATGAACGATCCTGTCAAGCTCACTTTCTGCAGTGCCGGAAGGCGAGTCGTCAGCGTCGGAGCCCCAACCGACGGACCAGCTAACTTCATCAACAGCTGCAATAGTCCAGCGTTGAGTTACGGATGCTTCCAGACACCCACGTAGCACAAGTTCAGCACCCCGGCCAACATTCGTTGGCATGTCAAAGGCGCCTAAGGAGAGTCGGTCAGCAAGATGATTGAACTGAATCAAAAAGGGGAAATAAAATACCATGTAAAATTTTCATTGTCAAGCGAGGCTCGAATGAGTCCACAAAGGGCAGACCACCAGTGAATAATGCGTACAACATGACGCCGAGCGCCCAAACGTCCTGGGCAGGATGTGGACGATAAGGGTTTTCAGCGTTGGGAGTGCGCAGTAGCTCGGGTGCGGCGTAGGGAAGTGAGCCCGGAGGGAACTCATACACGGCGTGGAGATGAGGGGACTGTGAGTGTGCATGTGTGGAGACGGGGGTCGACTCGCGACGACGGGGACGTGAACGTTGCAAGAGGGAGACATGGGCGGGAACCTTGAGGGATCCACGAGTGCGAAGGGAAGAGGACGCTCGAAGAGATCTAACGGGATCCGCGGTCGAGCGTTGGAAGGGTGCTGAGTACGGGTCTGGTAAGGGAGTGGCTGGATCCTCGTCGGACTCTTCGCCGATACTGCGGGTCATGCCGAAATCGGCGATTCGACAGACACCCATTTCGTCAACGAGAACGTTTTCGAGCTTCAAGTCGGCATGAACAAGACCCATCTGCTCGTGGAGGTATCGAACGCCACGGACCACCTGACGGAACAGGGTGCCGGCGTCGTCGTGGGGGAGTGCGGGACGACCATCACGTTTTAGGATGTCATAGAGGGTACCGGCGGGACAGAGGAGCATGAAGAAAAAGTCGGCGTAAGGAGTGTGGACGGAGTGAAATAGGGGGAGGACATGCTCGTGCGAGAGGGATCTCCATATGGATGCCTCGTTATCGAGGCGTGCACGAGCTTGTGAGGAGTTTGCTTGTGAAGCCATGTCGGAGCGACGCACGATTTTGACGGCGACGGTTCCGCCAGAAGGAGAGAAGGCGCGTCGGATAGTAGAGAAGCCTCCATAGCCAATGATGGTACCAAGCTTGTAACCGTCGACTTGCTCACCCTCGTCATCGGGTAACGGGGCAGCAGAGATGGAGGGACTGAAAGCGGAGAGGAACATGGCTGCGGGAGAGGCGGAAATGGAGCCCTCGTCGAGGGAAGGGAAGATGGGGGATAAGGGAGGACAGCCATCATAAGTGGTGGATAATTGTGGGGCAGAGGAGGAGGATACGAAGTTATGAGGAGCATCTTGAGCGAGAAGAAGATGCTGGGAAACGTTTTGGTGGGGATGAAAGGGTGAAGAGTCCTCCCTATCCCCAGCAGCAGTAAAAATACTGGGGATGGGAGGACGAGAACGAGAAATGTTTGAGCAAGGAGACGAGAAGTGAGAGCTGGTGAGGAGGGTGTTGTGAGAGTAGTACATGAACGAGTCGAAGAGTGTGGTGTGGTAATCACAAGACATGACCCTGAGTTGTAGCCACATGGACCGCATCGACCATTCCCTTTATGAACGTTTTGAGCGCTCGCCTGCACACTGCACTGCATTAGTACTGCAGCATACATTCGCCTTGGCACGTCTGCCACGTCATTTCATTCCATTCCCTGTTCAAGCTACTCCTTGGACATATTCGTGTCTCTTTCCCCGGACTTCTCTTGGTCATATTACCACCCTTGGAATATAACTTGACTGACTAGGCGATCAATCGGACTCCGCTGACCAGCCAACCCAAGATATTTCCGACCTCAGGCACCCTCGACACTACCGCACAACTTTAATCTATCATTCACTTTGCTCGGGTACCTCGGCACGATGCCTCAGCCTCATCCACCTCCGAAAAGCTGCACATTGCCGGCTTGCAAAACGCGATGAGTTCGGATCCTTCCACGTCAATGACCCCATGACGTGGCCCTAAAACCAGAAGCTCCATACGAACAGCAAGCCCCCAAAAAATCAAATGGAGCGACGACGTTCCTCTCCAAATGTCAACCACCCTAGAGTTACTCCAACGGATGGATCTCGCATCATCCTCGCACACTGCATACCACACACCACGATGGGGCTAGACGTCCCCCTGGTCCTGACTGCCAAGTTGTCCAGCCCCATAGAACCCGAGGACATATGACCTTAACGGAACCTCTGGAACATTGCAGAATGTGAAGCATTCATGTCCGCGACCTACAGAACCCCTGTCCTCGCTTTGCGTTCGGCCGTCTGAATCCGTACGGCGCCGCGCCGCCGCGATCGAGCTTCAGAACATCACTCTCACCGTTACTCCCGGTGCTTGCTTCTCCGAGTAGCACGAGTAGAACTATCGGAAGTATCCGGAAAAAGAAACTCTGCAAAGACTCGCCCCGACCGAAGACTGTTAGGGTCCGTTTAGGGAGCTCGGTGAGGGCTCAGTCAGTCCCCAATACGCGAGGCATTTGTTCAGCCCTTCCACGGTTCCTCGATATGAGACAATGACGCACGCAGCTCTGTAATGCGCGTCAAGCAAAACACCAAAAGGCGCGTTGGTGTGCTGGCAGCAACTGGAGGACTGCGCACCACAAACACCAGAGTATATGCTAACCTAATTCTCACAGGACACACGATAGACAACAATGTGGTGTCATAGGACCTACTCCCTTTCATCTGAGCACTTACTGCACACATACACGTTTATGCACCTCAAACGAAAGATCCGGTGATCAGCGCTCAGCCTAACGTTCCGTTCCGTTCCATCCCTGCTCAGGATCTTCGTCCCGTTAGACACGGAAATGCGGTACAGCCGGATCGATGGGAAAAGGTACGCATCTATCTACAGAGAGATCGGCTCGCAATGGGCAAGTCATGTCGCTGCCCGATCCGCCCCGACAATCCGAATCCCATTTCCACTATCTAGAGCCTACCAACATACACGTTTTGTACCGACTGGGCTTACAGGGACTTGTCCAAGGATTACTTGTCAAGGCCTGAAAACCCGAAAGGCTCATCGGGCGCACGATATGAGGGGCTCGAGTTCGGGCAGAAACTTTTGCCAGTCGAATAGAGTATTTTGAGACCTCTCAAAAAGCTGTACCGTTGGAGCTCGATTAGCCAGAACAATCGCCGCGGAAATCCCGTACGGAGCTGCGCAGATCAGAGGGACAAAGGGCAGTTCTAACTATTCGCTAACGCTGTGCTGAACTGCAGGACCTCGTTTACGAAGCCGACGCAGAAAGCAACTGAAGGTACCAGGATGTCTCAATTTGGACAAAGCCGCCCTCTCAAGTGAAGGTTTACAGAAGCATCATATGCTAGCAGGAGATATATGCAGTGATCCATTCGGCAGCCCCAAAACTCTTCCCAGCACTGGATTATTATCGTGCACTATCACCAAAACAATCACCCGGCACGCTCCGAAGGGTGGACGAACCACTCATGCAGTTACATCCCCCCCAAGGGTCCTATCCGAGAAACCCGTACTAGTGATGGGTGACATCTGCGGCAACGCCCAGCCTATCAGATCTAGAGGCTCTGACAAATGAGAGGCAGTATAATTGTGGTGCTGTATGGGCGCGCATGAATGACACGACTTCGAAAAAACATGCTGCGGATGACAGAAGCAGATAGGATGTGGTAAACGTGGGCTTCACAATCCGGCTCAATCCACACTCCACCGCTCTTCACAACCCGGGGTGGACACCTCTCTCGTTGTACCACTGAACAGTCATATGACTATGGGAGCAAGTTCAGCAGTGGAAGGAACGCCGGTCGGTCAATGATTTCATGGTTGCTGGGCCTAGACCACGTCTAGCATCGAATACCATTGGCTGCTACTGGACACAGACCACCGCCATGCAACTTGCTCGCATTCGCCAAATCGGGCAATCCATAAAACACAAGATCTGTTGTCAAATGCATATTAGGAGGGAACAGCCCTTCTCTCGGTGCAAGTATGCCCTATTTTTGCAAGTAATAAAAGGGTCCATTTTGTTCCCACGTACGCGTAGTATATGTATTTTCCTAGGCCAATGATGATTTAACTTTCGTAAGGCTCGAAGCGTCGCACGTACAAACGACTGCTGTACCACATTCATCCCCAACTGGCAGGTCTTGCCAAACAACATAGGTTGCAGTAGGACCTACCAGATGCATCTGTCACTTGGTGCCTGCGAGCGCTGCTAAGCGGGCCGCGGAGATGGACAGACTTGCCTACATATACCGCTGTTTACCTCCAATTCGAGTTGAACTTATCATAGCAAGTGGGGTCCTTGACTCGGGGACCAGGTACGAGTGATTAAATGTCGGGATGAATAAGGACGGAATCGCGAATCACAACCAACAGACGCGTAATCCGTTCATCCAGCTGGGAGCAACCACCCGATGGCCGTGGAAGTGCTATGACATCGAGCTAGGAACTAAAACGCCGCAGAGTTGGCCCAAAAATACATTTTCAATATGATGATAACTCGACTTGCGGGCAGCAGAGTTGACATACCCGGCGTTCAATTTGTATACCGGATATATACGGGTACGGGTACTCTTTCCGACGAAGCATGACTCGCAGCTCTGCTCTGGGCGCGATTGGAGCGGCATCGGTTTATCGACTGCGTCCGAGTCCGCGAAACCGAATGACCTGCAACACTTCACCTACTTACAATATACTCTTTTTGTCATTCTCAGTCGCCATTGAATAGGGTGGGGAAGGGGGAGGCGTGCGAAATGACCGGGAGAATCTCATGCCCAACGAGGAGTACAGCACCGGAAGTAGTACCCTATGACGAGGAGGGGCTCTTCGAAAGAGCCACATCTGCATCTGGACGGGCTGCGCTCTAGTGACTCTTATCTATTTCTGTCACGGGTACCGGCTCAAAGAGAAGAGAAGAACTTCTTGGCGATATAATAAACCACAACATAACCTAGTTGAGGGCATACCCGTGACGTGGACCAGTCCTTTGCGGATATAGTAGATGAAATCGTGTCGATCACGAGAACAGATCGGAAGACGGAGACTAGGAAGTGCAAGGGCCGGTCGGGCACAAGCAAGGAAAAACCTCGCTTCTACAGAGAATGGTACCATACCATCGTAGATGCGAAGCCATCGCCACACCCTCTACTACACACACGGAGCCTCTAGTGTTTACGTTTAGCCACGCGCCCAGACCAAGCATCGCAATACATATCGTACCTTCCGGACGTTTGCGCTAGCAAAAAGCACTCGCGTCCAAAACGAGCAAGGTCGTGTCCCCGACTAGCGGACAGAAAAGCACCTCCTGTAAGCACTTGATGCGTCGCCACAAATCCTACGGCCAATCATGCGGGAGTTCAAAAAAAAAAGGACGGTCCAATAGGTGAGATAAATTTGACGACCCATCTGTTCCGGGAAATGCCGCCCAGCATGTCGTTGAACGTTGAACGTTGAACTCCGAGTCGGACATGGTAAGGACGTGGTCAGGGCAATTCCCTGCTCGTGAAGGAAGAAGAAGGAAGGCTTGACCGCCACACACAAGTGCATCCTAGGGCAACATCTTAGTCTAGAAGAGAGGTAGGGCATCTCCAGGCCAGGTGACCGCCAGGCTTGTCCGAGTCGTGCACCGCGGACGAACCGAAATGCCCAAACCTTTCCCCCATCCCACTGGCTTCGCACTCGAAGAGGGAATCGTATAAGGTAATCCCATTCGCCCTCGGGATGCTCTAATCCGTTGGAGCGCAATCGTCCAGAACATCCAGAACTTTAACATGCAATACATTCATGAATCACGATTTCATGCGGTCCGTTCGCGTCGCCTCCACCACTGCGAGGGTGCGTCGCATGCATGATACCGACCGCCGGGACATGCTGGAGAAATAACAGGATGCAAGTCACCGTGCAAAGCGTAGGAACAGAACCGAGAAATGAGGGGAAAGTAATCAACCAAACGCATCCTTCCTCTA
>QFDW01004394.1:0-16004 GCA_003315895.1 Lactifluus rugatus | reverse complement strand
TTTAGGTACTTATCGTTATCAATACAGTCTTTGACTTACAGACTGAACGCGCTTCTATTTAGTTAGCGCACGTGATCTTATCACGCTTATCTTATCGCTGCAAGTTCATCATAGCACACATGTAATACCCCATAATCCGTTGCTCAATGCGAAATAGATTCTAAAAAAAAAAAATACCTGGCAAAGTTCTACAAACTGTGGACTCACATCCTCTGGCATAGTAAACATCTTTGAGTCCCAGTTAATGCCCAACTTGTTCTGCAGATCAAACACCAATTTATAGATATCCTTCAACTAGTCATATGAGGTTAGGAGGATATGTAAAATGGTGTCAAATGCAAATAAAAGAGATACTCACATTCTTCCATTTAGTCATGCAGGCCTTTGCAGTCCTTTTGGGACCTTTTTGAGGGGTTTTCAGCTTGGCCGCAATGTCTCAAAACACCAGCTCCTTGAATGTCTGACCAGGCACCATGACACTCTTCTGGTCCAACAGAAGCTGCACAAATTCCAGTTCTTCTTCTTCAGTCCATATGCTTTTCTGAGGGTGATCTTCAGAATGTGGGGGGCTTGCCATGGTGCGCATTCCCTTCACGTTGAGGATAGGATGGTAAAGAGAAACATGAGGAACTCCTGAGAATCCGAGAATTCCCAACAACAAAGAATTCCTGTCACATACATCAAGTGACATGCATCACGAATCACGCATAGGCATCACGCACTTTCGCTTTGCCGAAATTATTATGTCATGTCACTACTGGATACCCCTGTCACGGACGTGGAAAACCACGAAAGTTAAAACATTAGCATTATCTTTAGGATTAGCCTGCTGCTGTACAGGGCCTAGATTTATAATTAACAGATGCACGGTTCCGTCAGAAAAAAGAAAAAGAATAACTCACTGTACTGTATTTTTAAAACGACGAGACCAAGGACGAGACCACGGCCGGGACCAACCACGTGCTGAGAAATTGATGTCACGTTGCTCACGAAATGATGCGACGTGGAAGTTTCAGCTTGTGGCAGAAAAGGGAAATGCAATACACTCACTCTTCATCTTGGATTTCTCATGCAATATCCCCTCCAGTTCCATGTTCCGTTGCTATTGCTAATAGGCTTGGCAAGCATCTGCGGACTCGCCTCAGACGTGTCCTTCCTCTCTGATACCTTGGTCCGCAAAGATCAACTCCAACACGTGCTAGGGCACGAACCTGCACACAAGGCATCTTGTGAACAAACAGTGCGCCCGCCTCCTTGCTTTCCTTACCCGCGACGATTCTTATCATCATACGGCAGCCTACTGGTCCCATAGAGACCACTCTGTGCGACTACGAGACCATTGAGAGCGTTAACAATGTGCTGTTTGACCAGCTCCACGAGCTTGTGCAAACACCTTTCTTTAAATACTTTCGAGTGCGTCAGCAAACTTCTTCTCTCCAGCACGTAAGTTTGACGAGTACGACTTGATAGGTAGATCTATACAGGGAATGCCCGTTCTGGGAAGAAAATGTGTTCTGTATGAATAAAGACTGTTCAATTGTCACCGTTGACGAGGTAAGCATGTTTCTTCATGCGAGCGCCTCCTTTCTAACGCGTCAGCAGAGCGAAATTCCCGAGCAATGGAGAGCTGGTACTCTCAGTAAACTAGAACGTTCCGAAGACCGCGTGAGTCGACACACGTTGTATGTCTTCTCATTCATGTGGTTAATGTGACGCAGAGAGAAGATCTTCCCGGCTGTTATTACCGTGACTCCGATTTCTGTTTCCTGGATGATATGACGGGTTCGTCCACCCCTCTCTCGTACGATCCACTACCTCATTAGCATTTAGAGGGAGACTACGTTGATCTTTCCTTGAATCCTGAACGCTTCACCGGCTACGTGGGCATTTCTGCACACCGCGTCTGGAGAGCAATATACGAGGAGAATTGTTTTGGACAATCCGAGAGCTCGTTGAGCAAGGCGTCCAAGCCTGGAGTAGTCCTCCCAGATACGATGGCTGAGGTCTTATACATGGACGGTGAGACTCCCGAGGAACAGTGTCTGGAAAAGAAGGTGTATTACAAGGTCATTTCGGGTGAGTTTCGATCGTAGCGTCCACTTGCATGATCCTCATATGCTTGTTCACAAGGGCTCCATGCGTCGATCTCGACACATATCTGTCACGAGCACCTTGATCAAGCAACCGGCCAATGGGTATTCATTCATTCTATGTCTACAAATTCACTGCTCACTGTTTGATAGGGACCTAATCTGCAGTGCTACGTGACCAGAATAGCGTCGCATCCCGAACGCCTTCAGTACATCTACTTCAATATGGTGCTTCTACTACGAGCCGTAGCGCGTTTAGGTCCCTACCTGTCTGCCTATGACTATTGCGCTTCGGGGACCCACGAAGAGGATGTAATTACGTACAACAGATTGGAAAAGGTCCTCGAAATCGCTAGTGTCGCTGGCAAGTTCGACGAAACGGCACTTTTCAAGGGTGAGAACGCCAACGTAGGTGTATACGTAGGCGGACGATCTCCTAGTCCCACTTGACGTGTTTCTTCCAGGTCCTGAAAGACGAGTTCAAGCAGCACTTCAGAAATGTCAGTCGAATCATGGACTGTGTAGGCTGTGACAAGTGCAGACTTTGGGGGAAAATCCAGACTACCGGCCTTGGCACTGCCATGAAGGTTCTTTTCGAACTCGACGAGAAAAATCTGGAGTAGGTATTTTCCGTCCGTGCTTCGGCTCAAATTGCTTATTTTTTCCCCAGCCCACGATTGAATGCCAACCTTCTGCAGCGCTCAGAAGTGGTTGCGTTAATCAACACACTGCATAGATTCTCCGAAAGTTTACATGCAGTGGATGTCTTTCGGAGATTATGGCGTGAAACCAGTGCAGAGGAGTCGGCAAAGCTTATTCGGGAAGCTGAGAAAGCGGTTAACAAAGACATACCCGTGGGTTGCTCTAGATAATGGATTCTCTCCTATTCTGATACCTTTTCAGCACCTCCGACCATCCTTGCCCGTCAGCACGAACGCTCCGCCAGCTGCCGCCTTGATCGAAGCATTCCAGAAACGAGCAGCGCTTTGGGTGCGCGTGTGCAAGGAAGGCACAATTGAATGCATGGAGGCGGTGAAAGAAGCTATACGACGCATCCTGGGGATTTTAGTCTCAATAGCTAGCTTGTCTGGGAAAGATCAAGGGCCGCGGAAAGAGTTATAATGTCGAGCGAGCGCGAGCGGTTACCATAATATTGGTTGCGCAGTGAGATGTGATGAAAGTTAGCCGCCGAGACTGCGCAACAAAGTCACTAGTGCTTACAACGCCTAAATATTAGGCCTAAATCCACCCTCCGGCTTTGCAGCTGGCCGACCATGATTCTTCTCGACGAAGACTCTTCACAACGTCCAAAGCTGCCAACAGACCCTTCTATTGGACCTACAAATAGGGCGCCTACCCAGACCGATCCCCCTCTACCTAGTTCATCGCAACGTCCCCCAAGTCGTAGCACCACCCTGCCAGATTATGAGGCATTGGAAGCGGCGCAACACCCATCTCCTCACAAACAGAGGAGAGCTCGGAGACCATGGCAGACCCGGTTGGGAAAGTTGGTCGTGATTGCGCTGTTAATCTACCTCTGCCTCTTTCTCGTGTTTGGTGTACCGACATTTGTTCGGGTGCGTCCCTTCAAATCAGCTTCTTTCTTCCTCAGACCTTGAAGGATGTATCACACAGAAGTGGAAAGTACCTCGCAAGTTCAAATTTCGCGGAAATGACAATTTTGACTACCAGCTGCAACCAGTGGAGATAGACAGTCAGATGGACCTATCTCATCAACTCTTCGAAGACACCCTTTTTTCATGCGGCACTTGGGACGAGCAGCTGGCTCCTCCAGGGGATTCAGGTACAGTGGCTGGTACAGCTAGGTATGGGCTTCAACCATTTTCCCAGCGCCAAACAAAAATGCTGAAAGTTCGACTTGCCTTCTAGCATGCGTCTACTGTTCCCTTTGACGAGTGGGATCAATCTCCGGGTAAACTCTAGCTCCGACAATTTGAAGGATTATGTCTCTGGTACCCTTACGGTCCACATGAATCCGGATAAAGCTGTGTCCGATGTTGTTCTGGTGGCCAGCATACAGTTTTCTGATCACAGACTTTTCGGGGCGAGCTCTGTATGCCTCACGAACTTTTACAACACCACAGAGATAGTAGTACACGTATGCATGGCCTATTTGTCAACGGTGTTGTGTGCTGAATGATCGTTATATTGTCAGGTGCCAGATCGGAAAGCTTTCCCATCGGATACCATAGGCATCGACCTACAATTGTTCTTACCTACGCCATCCATACCCTATGACTTTGGATCGTTCGCTACACGTTTACCCATGTTTAAACAAGTTTTTGACGACCTTGGTCCCCACATCATTTTCGGATCCGTCAAAATCACAGACTCCAGCTCCGCAATCACCATTGACGTACGTGCACTGCGTCATTGCATTGATTATGCCTCATAGATATTGTCCCAGTCTGTTACTGCGTCATCAATCATAGTTCGGACAACTAGTGCGGAAATATCGGGAAATTTCAGCGTCTCAGATAGACTTATCTTAGATACAATTAATGGGTAAGTGAGCTTCATTTCTGAAAGTTTCAAAGTAACCTCGAAGTCTTGCAGTGGTATTAATGCAAATATCTCGCTGCGTAACGGCCAGAGACAGTGGAAGCGCACTAAGCTCTTGTTGGAGACGGGTAACGGGTATTGTAGCCGTTGCCATGACCATGAGCTTTGATGGCTTACTCTGTTTGTCAGGCCCATTGTCGCACAGGTCAATCTTCGTGTCGACGAACGTGCCTTCTATGCCCCACCAAAACGTGGGCATTTTCATACAAAGTTCACGACTTTCAACGCACCGATGAACGTTTCATTTGCGCACGTCCCAGGGTCGAAGCCTGCAATTTTCGAAGTGTGCGCAAAGAATACGCAAGGCCCCATCGACGTTACTCTCGACTCGCTGTATAGAGGGACTTTCGATGTGCGGAGCAGGGCTGCAAAGACGTTGGTGGACGAGACATTCGCTCCTGCCGGCATCGCGACATTCCCCATAGAGGACGATGATGAGGAGCACGGATTACACTTTGATCATCAATCGGCCGAGTGGGCCCGTGGCTGGGTAGGAGACCGTCGGCGGCCAGAGGAATTCTCACGCCACGCTCTGGGCCGCGTCGAGCTTGCCAACTCGCTGAGCCCCGTCAATCTACACCTAGCCCGGTTGAGACCTTCGATCGCGGACCGGCGATGAAACGCGGTGTCTTTGTACGACTCGTGTACGATTTGGCTGCCTTGTTTTTTTATAGCTCATTATATTACCTTTCCTTACTATCAGGCAGTTTGCGCCCTGATCAGGCCTGCTTTGTATAATTTGCAGACTGCTGTATTATTTATTGAATCAAATTTGGGGCTCCAAGGCTATCATCGCTTGCTGATAGATTGAGAACCTAGTGGTAACATGTAGGTAGGTTCGAGGCTCTAGTCTGTTGCCAGGTTGATGGGTGATTCGAAGCGGTATGGGATTGTACTCACCGGCAGTATCCGAAAATTGACCGGATAAGGATGGGCCAGAAGTCAAGTTCAACCGTCACAGATCTGAAGTGGCCCAAGCCAAGCCAAGTCCGAATAGAATGCTAATGCGTGCGTGCAATGTCCTCACTACACCACAAAGTACAGCACGTTTGTTGTCGTGTTCAAGTTATGCTCGTCACGCTGTGCGACATCCACGGCGACGACAATGGACCTACAGGCCTTGGTGAACTATTTGGGCTGCTCAGCCTTCGCCCAGCTGTTGAAACGCCCGCCCCACAACAAAGTAAGACCATCCGTGCCCGAAGTTCCGCCAGATACAGCATGTGACCTGATATCAGACCAGATAGAAGGGCGGAACCCTACAAATCCGTATACTGTACAGAATAATCACGACAGCATCGCTCATTGCAGCTCCCATCATGACAGAGGTAGGATTGGAGTTGGATGATGGGCCCATCCACAAAAGGGGACCTTACAAGCCAGTCGGGGCGATTGGATTGCCCGCGATGAAGCCAATCCACAAGCTAGGTAGAAACCCTTCTCGGCCAGTTGTTGAAGACAGAAACTAAGAAGGGGTAGGTCCGGTAGGTAGGATAGCTAAGCTTAGTGTCAAAATCTCAATATCTAGCTGCTGTGGGAAACAGAGGTAATTGACATATGTTACCAGGTATTGCGGCTTGGATCTGCATCCCATGTTGGGACTCTAAACGTAGTTATCGAGGTAACATGATTGCTTGGTCAGAGAACAAAGACCCGACAGTTGAAATCTAGGCCCACCGAGACGATCAAAAACGGGGGAAGGTTCTCGTAGCCGTAAGAATTACGGGCGCTGAGACAAGTGCCAGTGGGAACAATAAAGTTGGCCAGGTATCATGACATAGGAACTTTGCGAGTTTTCTCCGTTTCTGTATAGAAAGTCGACGGAGTCGCTTATAGAACGGTCAAGGATCATTGTAGTGGGGTAGTGGGGGTGGTGAACTTGGGCAACAGATCGAAGATCCTTCTCTCCGTTCTCTCCAGTTCTAGATGGGCGGTAGCAGTGCTATACATCCCAGGAATGACATAGTATATGAGGTTGTGGCGGTACAGGAGAAAGCCAGCAAAGTTCCACTGTGGGGGCCCTTGTCGCTGATCCGGTGATGATGGATGTTGTTTATCTATTTGCAAAATTTAATCGGTGCACGTACAGGACGGAACCCCAGTACAGTAGTCGTAAAGCTTAGGCCCCATGGGTTGGTATCGCACTGCACGGAGCAATTTCATGTAAACCTGTGTAGATCTCGTGGTATCGAGCCGTGCGAGCCCATATTCCGGAAGAGGGATTTGGCAAAATCCATCGAGGCACGCCCAGGCTCAGGCTCTCAGGCGCAAATTACTGTAAATTGGCGTACTTACTAATAAGGTTCCTGAACGGCGCAGAAGTTTGATGACCGCTTCCTGGAGGTATTGAGACGATCGGAGGAGATCAAGAGCTTGTAGCTATAGGAATGAGGGACCTCCACAACCTAAGCCATGGAATAAATTGAACTAGTACTGTATTGACTCTCGGTTCGAGTCAAACTCGGACCGGCCGCTAATCAGGGCTGGTTGCTCGGTTTGATACGATACCTCACGCAGTGGCGAAGCACATAAGGAGCTAGCACTAGCAAACGTGGGGCAACCTGAGCCACCACAACAATGTTGTGCCGAAATTTGTATATTTGGTAGTGGCGTGCAGGGGTGAGCGCGATTGGTGCGATAGACTCTGCGACGGCGCCTACGTCATGTAAATTTGGACGGTACTACCAATCGCAGTAAGATCCTGAGAACATCAGACGTTCCCCATCCTCAAGAGGACCACGTACACCGAATCGAGCGCCCGCCGTGAACCGGGGTTTGAGCTATTTCGAGTTGGTCGCCGGGTCACACTTCGTTTTACGACACCGAAAAGCCGAAAATTTCATCAGCCTGAGCACGCAATAGTCATCACATTTGTTGTCATACCCTGATAAAAGCTTCCTTCCTCGTTATGAATCCTCGTCGTTTTTCCCGCGCGTTACTACACCAATAACTTGATGGCAAGCACCCCTCATGGTGGCGTTCTCAAGGTGCATCTTTATCTTATTGAACCATCCGTGGTCGTGTCCAACTAACACCGTCCTCTCAAGGATCTCTTGGCACGGGATGAAGATATACATCACGCATTGAAGGAGGAATCTCTTGTTTTGGAAGATATCATCCTGACGGAGGTGAGACCCTCTCCGCTGTACTTCTATTCGCTTAACAATTAAATCCTAGCGTCAACTTTGCGATCTCGAGTTGATCATTAATGGAGGATTTAGCCCCTTAGAGGGGTTCATGAATCAGAAGGACTACGAAAGGTAAGTAGTCCCAACAAAACGATCCGTGCTCTCGATCAGATTTGTTGTAGCGTCGTCGACACTCTCCGGCTGACGGACGGCACCCTCTTCCCAATACCTGTGACATTAGACGTTTCACAGGAGGACATTGATCGTCTCTCGTTGATAAAAGACAAACGCGTCTCCCTTCGGGATCCGCGAGATGGGGAATCGCTCGCTATCCTGACCAGTGAGACGAACAGCGCCTCAACAAGACTCTCAAATGACTAACTTACTTCCCTTAGTTGATGACATTTACAAACCTGATCGTGTGAGAGAGGCTGTCAGCGTCCTAGGCGCAGACGACCCTGCTCATCCATCGGTCATGTACCTCCGAACAAGAGTAAAAGAGTTCTACGTCGGGGGCAAGATTTCTGCCATTCAACTGCCTGCACATTTTGATTATGTCCCTCTTCGCTGTACGTTGTGTCTTTGTCAATTCCTTGTCGATTGAATTCAGGTAATTTACCAGACACTCCGGCGGAGCTCCGCGCGCACTTTAATAAACTTTCTTGGAGGAAAGTCGTTGCGTTCCAGACGCGCAATCCCATGCATCGTGCGCATCGGGAGTTGACCGTCCGTGCTGCACGCCAGCACCAAGCGAATATCCTCATCCATCCCGTCGTTGGCCTCACCAAACCCGGTGACGTCGACCACTTTACTCGCGTCCGTGTCTATAAATCGATTATGGCCAAGTATCCTCACGGCATGGCACACCTCGCACTTCTTCCCCTTGCCATGCGTATGGCGGGGCCTCGCGAGGCAGTGTGGCACGCTATCATCCGCAAAAACTATGGTGCAACGCACTTTATCGTCGGGCGCGACCACGCCGGCCCAGGGAAAAACTCGCAGGGAAAGGATTTTTACGACCCATACGATGCGCAAGAGCTGGTCTCAAAGTACCTCGATGAACTGCGGATCACTATAGTTCCATTCCAGCAGATGACCTACCTCCCCTCAACGGATGAGTACATGCCTGCAGATGAAGTGCCTAGTGGTGTACCGACAGTGGATATATCTGGAACGGAGCTCAGAAGACGGCTAAGGACCGGAGCTCACATTCCAGACTGGTTTAGTTATGAGTACGTATGCCTCCATGTAGCGGATGTCCGATCTGATGGTCCTTCAGCGTGGTTGTAAAAACTCTGAGAGAAAGTTATCCTCCACGTTTGAAACAAGGATTTGTCATTTTCCTGACTGGCCTATACAATTCGGGCAAGGACACCATCGCCCGTGCACTCCAAACTATCTTCAACGAACATGGTGGACGGAGCGTCTCTCTGTTGCTGGGAAATTCGATCCGCCATGATCTTGAACCAGGTAGCCAAAAATTCGCTTACATAGATGGTGTCTTGGTAGTGACGTCTTGCAGACCATATCCTTTCTCGGGAAGAGCGACACAATCACTTGCAGCGAATAGGCTTTATCGCGTCCGAGCTCGCGCGCGCTGGCGCAGCGGTTATTGTGGCGCCGATCGCACCTCACGAGGTGGGACGTCAGGCCGTACGCGAGGCAATTGTACATCAAGCAGGACCCGGCGGGAACTTTTTCCTTATTCACGTGGCAACTCCGATTGAATATTGCGAGAGAACAGACCGGCGTGGTGTGTATGCTCAAGCGCGGCGAGGAATCAGCAGGGGTGTGGTTGGGGTGGACGAAGATTTCGAGGTTCCAAAAGATGCGGACCTGACTGTCGATATCACCCGGCACAGCATTCCGGAGGTTGTCCATGGTACGTCGTCGTCTGATCTATTTTCTGGTGAGTTCTAAACCGGTTGTAGGTATCGTATTACTGCTAGAGACATCAGGTCTGTTATAGCTGATGGCGAGTTGTGACTTGGTTGCAATAGAAATGAAGCGTGAGAGTACCGTCTGTTGGGGATTAATAAGTAAAGGGTGGAGTATCACCTGTCGTATGGTTTTTCAGCCTAAATTAGCAGTGGATGCCCGATCAAAAGCCGACGTGTTACGCTCCTCCTGCTGGGTGGACGTGGATCTTCATCGAGGTCAGAGGATAGAATGGGCTTCCCTCAACGGGGCATACGCTATTCCTCCAACACCCGTGGTTCTATGAATAGATGCATAAAATCACTTGTCAAGGTTGCTCAGACGTAGGACTTGGAGAGCAATCCCTCTAGATGGCCATGAAACTAAGTCGCTATAGTTGAGCAGACGAAAATACGACGGTACAACATCACGTATGCTACCACCCGGATTCATGCTTGGGGAGTGGGATAACCATGATACTGTCAGCGTCTCTGCCTGTTGGCATGCCCATGCTCCTCCAGCAGGGTGCACACAGGATGCACGGACTTTCACCGAGGCGCATATCTCCGACAACTGAATAGACAGCCGGGACCTTCGAACATGCTCGACAGTTGCCGATCAGTGGGGGTGTGATTTGCGTGGTGAGCGGGTATCCGCATGAGGGATCGTGTGGATGTAATAAGCTAACTTAGATGTCAATGAGAGGGCGGATGCTACAGGAGGGAGAAGACATGCCGAATTTGATCAACAACCAGGAAATGCTCGCAATTGCCGCTATGCACGAGCCAGTATGGATGGTTGAGACGGAGCGAAAGTGAGGAAAAGGACGTGTCGTGGATTTTCGGTCCCTGAGTGGGTGGCTTCGAGATATGAGCGACAAGCTTGCTAGAATGGTTAGGTGAGTATTGGGCTCTGCGTTAGGCTGCATGAGGGAGCACCTGGCATAATCGGTCAAGTCATCTCCATAAGCTGTCCCTTCGATCACTACAACACATCCACCGGGACGCTTTGAAGGCCCTGGCTCATACCCTACAAATGTCCCATCCACCGTGCGTTCGTCAGGTAATTCGTTTGATGGACATGGTATGACATTGTAGAGTTCTCCGAGGGTATTAGAAGACAACACCGCATGCTGAGAGCTGCGGTATACAAAGTTGTATGACCAAGCCAGACGATTGTATACACTGATTGTCACCACAACGGAGTGCGGAAGCGGGCTGGGGCCATCGTTCGCACGTTTCTTTCCATGGAGGTCAGAAGGAAGGCATATAAAGGGAGTTCAGATAGCTCACAATTTCCGTCAAAGTGTTGATATCTGAATTCTTGGGACCTCTCACGAAAGCAGCCGCCTCCTGCGGTAAGCTATGCTGGTCACTTACTGCTCAAACGAGGTAGGGAGGGGCATACGACCAGCTTCTCAATTTGATAGCTGCTAGGCCTTCCTTTAGTTCGGCAAGATCGGGAGTATCCTCCAGCTCGGAGACAACCTCGCGTTTTCTTTTGCGTCTTCCCGGTGTTTTTCGTTCGACTAGGTCATAGATGTCATTTACGGACGTGTCATGAACGTGTCTGGCGTGGACGTAGAGTCGTGGATCGTTGAATATATCAGTGACTTTTGAACGCATATCGGCTACACTTGAACAGCATTAACGCATGGCCCTGTTGCTGGTGTGAGAGACCAACCAGCATTCAGACGCAATGTCATCTTGTGGTTCGAGATCTACGACTCCAGCAGCAGCTTCCTGAGAGAAGCCAGACGCGATATATGCATGGGATACATTGTCGCAGGTCTCACTTAAAAAATCATCAATGTGGATGAGCTCCGATGGTGGACCAATATTTGATTCTTGAGACGCCGCGGTCCATGTTACGGTGGCCATTAGAGCGATGAGTGAGTGCAGTAGGTCACGCTGGTGCTCGGAAACTGCACATGACCTGGACGCGTTCAATTGTTTGGTACGCTTTGGCGCTTTCTCTGCAACCACCATCATCGCGCTCACACTTTCTTATCTGTCCTCAGTGTTTCTTTATGGTTCGCGCTTGAAAAATATGAAGTCTTACATAGATCGAGGCGTGCAGGCTGGCCCTTCTCTGTTGCAATCCCGCCTCCTGTCCCTGGATGCTGATCTGCTCGCACCACTTCCAGAAGACCCTTCTTTTGCAAACCACAACGGAGAACTTCTCTCTCCTCTGGTCCCCTCCTTACAAGTTTCTACCGCATATAGTAACTCCCCGATGCATGGCTCTCCAGTTTCGAGGACGGAGGATTCTCATCGTGCAAAACCCCGCCAGTTGCCTCACTTGAAGTCCTCAGCGCACAAGCACTCGTCTATCAGAGTTTTTTCTCTACCCGAAGATTTCCCTTCAGCTCCTGGAAAAGCTGAATTCAATCCCGTCCAGCGTGTGGTTTCTATGCCAGAACAGAGACTTTCTGCTAGCCAGCTTGCTGATAGTAGCTTATCGACCGAAGGCTTCGATGGCTCGATGCTTAGCGGGGGCTCCTTCCTGTCTGGAACCGACACCACATCTGGTATATGTGTTTCCAGTCGTGAATAGGTATCATCTCTGATCCACCTTCCCCATCTTCTCCAGATTCGGTCCTCATTATCGAAAATAACTGCGGGCTGTCTGAAGCATTTCTGAGTAACCAAAATACAACCAAGGCTGTTTCCCTTGTATCCGAGAAGAAGATATTGCCAACTGATGAAGGTAGACTTGCTGCTCTAAGGTTCATGGAAAATAAATAATTGCACTCCATCAGGATGGATCACTTGGGCAAAGTCGCCACCTCGGCCCATCCCTGCGTTGCACGGTCCACTATCTTTGCCTTATGCGCGATGCCCTTCGTGAGTCACTACTACAGCACTTCAGCTTTAGGCTCCCCTTCACGGACACTGTAGCGGCGCCGAAGGCACAATTATCGAGGAGCCGGACAATCTGCCGCGGGTGATATGGGGTTTAGATTCTGAAGAGCATCACGCTGGTGAATACGGCTCAGATTACCAGGTGAAGCAACAGGAGATTACTGCTCAGCCATCTCAGCCAGTTCGCAATTCTCCTCGCCATTATAAACCTTCCAACGAGAGCGCCGTGGCTTCTACGAAAACGCATTCTTCCGTTGCTAACATGCCTTCTCCGAGAAGAGCGGGCCCAGACGATACCAGCTACAACACTCGGAAACCGGCCACATCTGTTAATTGTACTGATGTCATCTACCCGCGCAACCCTTACAGCGAAACAATCGTTCTAGAGAACCTGGTCGATAGGAGAACTGCTATGGCTGTACATCGAGACCACGACTACGACTCGATCGGTGATCTGACACGAACGCTGGAGCACAACTTGCATTTGCGAGAACCCGAGAGTGAGCTTCAGAGTAACGGCGAACTAGATCATAACCGTCTGTCGAGGGTTTATGGGTCTCGAAATTCTTTGTCCTCTTCTAGATCCGGCCTCCCTGCTATGAGGGTCTCCTCTCGCCCGGCTGTTGGTTCTGCTCTCCCTCAAATTCTCATTGAGCCTCGTTCTCCCGAAGTCTCCCAAGTTCCTTCCCGTCGTATGACCGCAATGGAACTAGCTCATCAATATCAACAACACCAGCTGTTGAAAATGCAGCAACAAAGCTTGCTGCCTACACCTCCTAATTCATCGTCTCCTCTTTGGTCGTCCGAATTTTCTCCTTATCATCACCATTCAGTATCTCCCGCCTCCCTGAGGCACTCTGTAGCCCAGGAACAGTTGCGGGACTCGGAGGTCCCAGATCAGCTACGTCATTTGGTGCGAGAACGCTTGGGTCGTGATATCGTGCACGATCCTGACGTCTCTCCTTTGGCTCCCGCTGCGCAAATCAACACAATATCACGGCTGGACTATCCTGACTATGAGCTTGACCCGGTCACTTCGCAGGCCTTGGCGAATCTTCTTGCTACGCAGGATATCCAGCATCTATCTCCCCTGCCTTCCGAGGTGTTGTTACCCGTCACACGCGCACCTCAGGCATTGCCCGGGTACTCGGACCATGACGTCCGCCGCTATTCCGCGCCCCGTCACGAAACGCTGTTGTCTCCCACCTCCCCAGAGGAACTTGGGTATACTCGGGGACACTTCCAGCATCAGATACCAAGATCTATCCCGCTCGCGCGGCTCATGCAACGTCGACTATCCTCCGTACCGGAAGAGGATTCTAGCCCAACCATCCATGGGCGTTCGCCATCACCTCCAGCGATGAGGCATGGCGCAGACAAGCACTACCTCCACCCTCCTGCACAGCACGGGTATCGATACGCAGATATGCGCGAGCCTTCGCCCAGCTACTCAAGTACTTATTTGGAGTCGGCATCTCGTGGTTCACAGGGTAAGACCCGTGGCTCCATCTTCGGTAGCAAGCATTCTACTGTTGGCACGGATGTTCTTGAAGTTCAAGGACACTACAGACCACGACGTGATGGTGGTTCATCAGAGAGAGAGAGTTCCGTCACAGCTAAAAGAGCTGGTGGTCTGAGGAAGACTCGTGGTCGGCCTCCGAAGTTTCACGCTAATTGATGGTTCTAAATCGAGCGCTCTATTCACGGTCGCCCACTGCAGGATCCTCTGTGCTGTGCTGGAATTGTTCCGAAGTCTCATTCCTTTTTGTTCTCCTGAATCTTGTTCTGTCTCTGTCCCACGTTCCGATGGTGCCTTCCTGTTTTCAGCTTTCGTGGCAGTCTAGATCTGACTCGTCCAAGCTCTCGTTTTAATTACATAGAAGTAATAATCAGGTGTAATGTCTTATGCCATGGTCATGCATTCATCGCATAATCTTATGCTTATGACTTATGACACTCAGCCAGCATTGATCATGAGATTTTTACTATCATATTACATTAGACAAGCGACCGTGGTTGCATTTTGAAAGCCTGCACGCAACGCATCTCAGGGTTTGACAAAAAGGTCCGTGAACTTGTCAACAGGAAGCGCCCACAGCGACTGCGCGTCGGAGAGGGTATCTAAGATCCTGAACGTGGAGTTTGATACGAAGTAATAGCCCGATAGTGGAGGAAACTCACTTGTTCTGGTGCACCTCATCAAAGTGATGTCCGATATGCCGACGGAACTTGGCGAGTAAGAGTGGTGTGCCTTCCTCACGACGGCGCTTGTGCCCAACTGGGTACTCAACTTCAACCTCGTCAAGAACGGTGCCATCGTTCAACTCGACAAGCAGAGCATTTCCGATCGATCGTTTGTCCGGGTCGTGATACTCCACACTGAAGTCCTTGTCCTCGACGCAATAAATCTTAGCACGGAGTGCGTCGATGCGTGGGTCGGCAGCAGATTTGTCCGTGCTGTCGAAATGAGGGAAACAAGTCATGAGCACAGAACATGGTGAGACCAGAAAGTAAGGGCGGACTAGCTCTCCGAGTTGAGGTATCCGTGGACGAGTGGATAAGCGACCATGTAGCTGATTGCGTGGCTGTGGGCGAGGGTGTTGGTTTTGTCAAAGGTTGGTAATATGTGTCCACGGAAAACTCACTCGCGGTCGGCAAAATTAGCGAGCGGGCCCTGCTTGTCGATGATGCGGATAGCAGCCTCCTGGGTGCGGATGCGCACGCTTTTGATATCATCCGACGTCTTACCGAGAGCCGCGAGCTTCCCGTAGACGATGTGCGCGGCCTCGACAGCCGTCTGAGCGTGGAATTCGGCGGGATAAGAGATTTTGAAGAGCACGTTCTCCATCACGTAGGAACCAAACGGACGCTGGAATTTGAACGGCTTGCCCCCGAACAGGATATCATAGAAGCCCCACGTCTTGGCGGTCAGCACGGAGGGCAGGCCGGGCTCACCCCTCTTGACTAGGTAGGCCAGATTGACGGCGCGCGAGCACGCGTCGCCAGCAGCCCAAGACTTGCGCGAGCCTGTATTCGGCGCGTGGCGGTAGGTGCGGAGCGACTGGCCATCCACCCATGCCTGAGAGATGGCGTCGACGGTTTGGTCGCGCGAAAGGCCGCTAGAAACAAGGATATGTCGTCATTAATGTCGCGCGTTTCAGAGGGTACAAAAATGTCGAAGTGGAGGAAGCCCAACGTACAGAAGCTTGGACACGACTGCGGTGGACGCGACCTTGACGAGGACCACGTGATCGAGGCCGACACGATTGAACGAGTTGAGCAACGCAAGACAACCCTGGATCTCGTGCGCTTTGATCATGCCCTCGAGGATGTCTTTGACAGTGACATGTTGGCCCTGGCGCGCGAGGTGGTCGGCGACGGCGAGGATGGCTCCGAGATTGTCGGACGGGTGACCCCCTGGA
>QFDW01004378.1:0-10446 GCA_003315895.1 Lactifluus rugatus | reverse complement strand
GCCCAGGTCTGGTTCTGGCGGCTGTCCCCGGACTACTGATCCCGGGCTCTTCGAAAACGTGGGAGACCTGAAGTCGACTCCGGTCGCGAGGAATCTGTAAATCGTTAGTAGAAGAGCCGCTGGGTAAGCAGTTCGCCAGTCTAGCACGTTGCCTCTGGATCCCTCTCGAGCTGTAGAAGCGTTTGAGGGAGGGTAAAAGTTAAAAAAAATCCCAGGCATCAGGAGAAACGCCGCCACCTTGTGATGGACTATAGAACTGAAAGGTGAAACGCCGCAAGGAAGTGGAAGCAAGGTTACGTACAGAGTAAATAACGGACCGGTTTGGTAGCACGGTTATCATGCTCCTGTCTAGTCGCTTATGACCGCGGATGACAATAAACATCATTCCAAAAAAAAAAAAAAAAAAGGTTGTAGGTAAGGTATCGGCCGCTGTTGAGACGGCTTGGTATCACGCGGTTGTGCTTGGTCCAGTATAGTAATAAAGTATTGTACCTAAGTGACCTGCGTACTAAGTAAACAGTCCAAATGAGATGACCTTCTCAGGGGTAAGTAATATGATAGGTGGTAATTGTCCTGGGCCGCATAGGGCAACCCCACTAAAACGCAGCCCTTGATCGCTGTGCTGATTGCCCGGGCGCGTGCCAGGCGTCGCCCGAGCGTTCCTCCGATGCCAACGGAGAAACTCCACTAGTTACATTATGATAGAGGACTACGTGGTCTTCACACACCATACAGTCTATCCATTGCGTATAGCATCATTCGTTTTGCTTGCGGAGTAACCCCAGGGAAATTCTTGCGCCTTAACTCCTCCCTGACACGTTCTGATAGCCATTGCGCAAGTTCATGGTGACCCACCACGAATGCTACCAGGGATGGTGTCCGGCCTGCATTGTCTCGCATACATGGATCCGCACCGTGCTGGAGTAAGAGCTCCGCTAAGTGGAGGTCTCCATTGACCGCTGCCATGTACAACGGAGTGAAGAGGCCGCGCCCGTGTGCCAGTGCGTTCACGTTCGCGCCGCGGTCGAGTAAGAGTCGCGCAACTTTCGCATGTCTTCCTTGTGACGCGAGATACAACGGAGTAATCCCCTCCTCGTCCTGCTCGTCGGTTTTCGCACCATGGTCGAGTAACAACTGGACGACAATGAGATCCCCGTTTGACGATGCGAGCTCAAGCGGACTCCACCCATCATCGCCCCGGTGATTCACGTCGGCGTCATGCTCTACTAGCAGCTGTATAAAATCTGGGTCGACGCGCCTCCTCAATGCCCAGTTCAGTGGTCTAATTTTGGCCCAGTTCTCCACGTTTGGATCTGCACCGTGTTCAATTAAGAAACTCGTGACCTTGACGCGATTACAGTCCATTGCTTGGAGTAGCGGGGTCAAACCCCGCCCATCTTGAGTGTTCACATCGGCCCAGTGTTTCAGTAGCAACATAGCAACCTCCAGATGCTTGTCATCCGGAAGTCCGACCCCCAATGATAGGGGAGTGTCCCCCCTGTTGTCCCGAGCATTCACGGAGACCCCTTGTTCCACTAGGAAGAGAGCGACGTCCCGATGTCCGCCCTGTGCTGCCTTGTGTAGAGGAGTCTTATCGTAGTCGTTAGCATCCAAGGAGGCCCCATGTTCCACCAGGAACTGTACGACCTCCAGAAGTCCATAAAAAGCGGCCACATCCAGAAGGCGACTCCCGGCACCGTGTCGGGCATTCACATCAGCACCATGTTCCACTAAGAATAGGGCAACCTCCATATGACCTTTGTCCAATGCTGCGTACAGAGGAGTGCCACGGTTCCCATACTCGGAATTGAGATCTTGTGGATATTTATTGACGAGGTGTTCCACGACGTCATAGAAACCACATAGCGCAGCGTAATACAATGGATACGCAAGTGGTAACAGATTGGAAATGTGGTACCCGCCGCGACACCGCTCATCGATATCATGCACCTGGATCCAAGCTGCAAATTGTGGCCTGGTGCTGTCGAAGAGACAAATAATCCCTTCTTGGATAAATGATGATACATTCCCGAACTGCGCATGATCGGCCCAGTGCTCTGCAGCATACCGAGCTAGCGGAAACTCGTTGGTGTGATTCTTCTCGAACGTGTCATCTAGTTGGAGGAGTATGCAAAGGCAGGCCTGTGCAAGGAAGGTATGTGCGGGCTCTAGGCGAATACTATAATGGGAAACATTTGGGTTTGTGAGGCGAGTTGAGGTGAGGTACTCCTTGACGGAAAAGTGGGAGAATTGGACCACATCGGTACCCCAGTTGTTAACAATCGTGACCAAAGTGGAACAAGTGGATAGCACCGCATCCTTTGCATTATCATATCGCCAATATTTGTTGAATTTCGGAATCCGTGTCATTTCCGTGTCGACCTCGATTGCAAAGATCTCCCCGAGCTCCTCCACGGTAAGCGGGCGCATGCACGCCACCAAGCATTGGAAGATACGAAAGGCAAAGTCCCGCTTTCCCTTGGCGATGCCTTCCAGGATCCGTTCGTACGTCTGGTTCAGAGTCGCCGGCAGTTCATTCAACATTCGCTCAATTGTCTGCGGGGGACAGCGCTTCAGCGTCTCCAGATGACAATACGCCCATCTGAACCTATATCAATCGCATGAGTAACTACTATAACGTATTATGCCAGTGATTGATATCACTTACATCCCGCAACCACGCCGCGAGAGTGAATTGATAACCGATTCCTTAATCTTCTCTGGCCACTTCGCCATCATTCCATCAGAGTGAACAACCGACTTGACATAATTATGAATATCCTTGTTTTGTGCATATTTGTCATGAAGCGACACGATGTGGGTACTTAGTGACCCGAGAATGGCTTGAATGTCTGCCTCGGGGCGACTGGTGATACAGATGTAGAGATCTGTGAGGTGCAACCCGACAAGCTCCTGTAGGATTCGGAGGACTTGTTCGCGTGGAGACGGCAGGCCGGAAGAAATTGGGCACTCATCGAGTGCATCAATAATGATGTAGAGTGGGCCGCGCAATCGAAGTTCGAGCATCGTCTTCAGACATTGAAGAAGTGAATCCTCACTTGGCTGTCGAGAGCCGTGATCGTGTTTCAAATGGATAGCAGAAAGGATATCACAGAATGAGTCGGATTGGACGGAGAGTTGGATAAGCAGGGAAGACAGTAAGCTGCGTGCTTCCTGCTTAGCTTTATCCAGGAAATCAAAATAGAAAATTGCAACGGTGGCTAGTCCAGCTTCGCGCATTTCCCGGACGTTTTCGATGATTGACGAGCTGATTCATGTAATGAGTACACATATATGAGAATAGTTATAGTGACACATACCACAATATGCTCTTGCCTGAGCCCGCTACGATATGAGAAAGCCTCAGCCATCGCAATACATGCAGGAAAGGATACACACGGTTTCCATGAATCCAAAAAAGCGAGCCCATCGTCTTCCAATTCTCGAAGTCGTTGCTTCGGGTAAACCACATAGACGTTCCTGGATGATAGGTTTTGCGAGCAATATTATGATTTGTCCACGGGTCTGGAGGAACCAACCAATCTCGGAACTCTTGTAACTGGACGCCTGTAAAGTAATTTCAGTATCTATGTCAAATGACCACAAAATACGGGTACGAACGATTCAGTTGCTCTGCAAGCTCTTGCACGCGAGCTTCCGGCCACAGTTAGAACACAACACTTGTCTACGCATATCCATCAGACATACCTAGAGCCTGTCGAATACCCTCCGTCGACGCCTTTCCATCTAATCGAAAACGGTTCATTCCCATGCATGTCGCCATAGGAACAAGTATGCGCACCTTCCATGATGACCGTCATATTATTGACAAGACCATGGATGACCTCCAAAGTTTGCGTGGCCGTTGCCCGGCACTCCTCCTGGGTGAGTCTGTCGAGCCTCCCCAACACTGCCTGTACATCGTTGTCTCCGAGTAGATTCTTTACAAATTTCTCTGCAGCGAGTTGGCCAAAAATTAATCTCCACAAAGGGAGACTTACTGAACCGTCCGGTTCTCATCTGCTTTGTGGAGAGTGCAAGGACGGACAACACCTCAACCATTATCTGAACGAGAACTTCAGTAATACCAGGTGTAGACGGAATCTTAGAGTAGATCTCGAGGCGTCTGAGAAAGTGTGCTATGCATTCAAAAAGATCCTCGAGGGCATCATAGCTTCCCTTGATGCCCTTTGCCGTCTAGTGGCCGCAGGTATGATGAGAAGTTGATGAGAACAAGGAGTTAAGCACGCACGGTGAGAAGGATACTGATGCCAGAGCAGATTATTTGCGTGGGTGGGAAAATCTACATCGTGAACGTGGAAATACCGCGATCGAGGACAAACCAAGTTGGCGTGACTTACGAGGCTAATACCTGCGCTAAGGGCATCATTGGTAGCTAGGGCATGCAAGCCATCCACGATCGGGTTGAGGTACTGCATCAATTTGACATCGCGATTCCTGAATTCGTCGAACTGCTCGGCTTGTTCTTTGAATACTCGCAAGATGCCATCGGGGGAATCGCAGCATCGGATCTCATCAAAGATCGGGTCTTTCCTGAGATCTTTCCCAGTCTGGTTATAGTAGTTATCCAAGGCGGAATCGAGAATCTTCTGTAAATCAAGAGGGGAAGTGTTTGACGACATAAGGTCAACGGGGCGGCGCGTAACCTTGCCTCTGCACCTCGTTCCTGCTTATCTCATCCGTTGGTGCCTTCCGCCCTGCCTCAATAAAGACCTCTACCTGCCGATAGTGTTCTGAGTAAGTTCGTACTAGTAACTCACCCTTGTGCATCCTTGATGCTGGCCTACCACCCACACTCGGTGAGTCGTTTCAAACTCGTTCTCCTTTCACATTATTGTACCTCTGTGCATCTAAACATTCTCCACAGCCAATCTACCACCCTCCTACCCCATTTCTCTAGTTATTCAGCCTAGTGGCCAACCGTCGGATCCACACCAGAGAAGACACAGAGCGACTGGTATGATGTGGGACTAATGGCAACCCAACCTCACCTCAACTTGGGATCCCAACTGGAATAGGATCACGCCCATGGCCATCGTACCTACCACATGCATGGTTACCCACTTCAACTACAAACATGAGGATGACCCAGTCATGTTTGCGGAGCAATAGGTTGGCGTCCACGCTCATCCCATCCCAACCCTCCATTGCTACTCATGGTGCATTCCGATGACACGCAGCCTGAAGTGTCGTTGGATGTCTTGGCTATCCAGTTCTTCGTCCCTGAGACAAAAACGCTCTCGCTCAAAGAGCTCGACCAAGGTATGTATGCGCTTTCTCCCGTTGTTGTACAACGCACATATTCGTTCATGTAAGCCCAGCCTTCTCGGTGCCAACACTCATGCCGTCTATTAGATCAAAGGGCTGCCACACGGCATCAAGGAATACATTTTCCGCATGAAAGTCGATGCCTTACCGCCACTTTATGAATATGAGGGTGTCATTGCCGAGAAGCACTATGACCCCGGCGGTGGCGATATGAAGATTTTCCAGTTACACTAGAGGCTTAGGAAGCAAAAACTCGGAAACATTTTACCATCTGGGAGTGACGTGTAACGGGTGGAGATTGCTGACCATCTGAATAGCTTCAAGTTTCTCCGCAGCAAGCGTAACGTGGCGCAGGCCATGTCGGCAATCACCGGCGAAGGACAACTTCCGCGAGGCTCACCTTGATAGCCAACATTTTTTATGTGGAGTACCTCTGCTATTTTTGTTGCATACGGCTGAAGTAATATCATATTCTTTGCCGATTTATTTGTGCTAGTACACTGGCAGTATCTCATGTTTGAAGCAATAAAGTTCAGGTTTCAGTCACTTGAAAGGCGGCGTCCGAGTCTGTCCTCATACAACGCCCCACTCTCGCCAAGAGTCAACAATGGGACATAGTGAAGGACAGTGGTACTAACAACACTCATTAGCATGGGCCTGCCGTGCCTAGTTTATGCACCTATCGCCATCAGTTCTCGCTCAAGGTTATTTGATCTAGATCTCTGCCGGGATAGCTGGGAAAAGACACCATCACATCTTGCACACACCGGCCTGGGCTCCCTATGCAACTGCTGACGTCTGCATCATAGTCGATCGCAAGTCGCATACCAGCCGCGGCTTTGTCGACAGCTGGAGAGAAGGCATGGGCGTGAACGCATACAATCAAGCTGAAGGTGCGGATGGAGGAGCGCTGCGTGGTAAAGAAGATGCAGGTGATGTGTGCGTGCATGACCATGGGGACGGCAATGGCGACAAGGGCAACGGTTGCAGAGAGGAAGGACAACGTTACGGCGGCAGGGATAAACGAATCCTGAGAGAAAGACGACAATGACGAGGGAGTGGACGATCAATGCGAAACGACCCATGCGCAAATCCAAGATCGAGAAGGGATGTGAGACCCTCTTCAAGCCGTCAAGGGGATGGAGCGGGCCCCGCTTGCTATCCTGCATGCCTGTATTAACCGCAAGGATAATCCATGTCGTGCTATCGATCTGCAGCATTCCCGGCAGGTCAATGTGAAGTCGTAAAGCACAGCTCCATTTATCAATCTACCTTTACCACTTCCTCAACACACACACGGTCTTCATAGCTACGAGTCCTACTGATTGCCTTGTGCCCACAATTATTTTAAGCGAGCAGACCACTCTTCATCACTTCACATTCTACTACAGCTGGCAACGCTTCCGACTTGAGTTGTGAAGTACCCGGGACTATAATGCGAAGCCAGTCATGAGTAAGAAGAGTGACATGAGAGGGAAAGTGACCAGCAAAAGATTCGAACGTATCGATGGTATATATGACAAGCAGTGCGATATGGAAGTTTAGGGCACCAAAGCCCCAGGATGCAAGGAGAACCTGGATTTAAGGGGAGTTGGCCTGGATAAATATTGTTGATGAGTAATAGGCAATGTTGTTAACTCCGCAGAATTGCTGCCTGAGGTGGTTGTCAGAATGGTATGGTCGGACCTTGACTAGTTGACCCCTCGAACTCACATAAACATGACGACGAATGAGGCAAGAGTCGCACGGCGGTTACGTGGCACGGTGAACAGTTCAATATAGCGGTTACGCCCACGAGTCAGCTCTTTCTCCGCCTCAAGAAGAACATGAATGTCTGAAATCATGTAAGAGTTTGTGCGATCAGGAGGGAAACAACTAACAGTAGAGATCTCGCGCAGCTTGCACAGGATGACGCCGTAGTCGCTCCGACGACTTATACGCATCTACGTACCGTCCCCTCAACATGAGCCAACGTGGAGATTCGGGGCATAAGAAAACTTGGACCATGAGGAACAGTGCGGGAATACCAGCCTTAAACACTGTTATTATGTGAGAAGAAATGGTAGTAATGCTGACAAGTACCGATGCAAGCATTAGACGCCAGTTCAGCCCAATGATATGACGCGCATTTGGAACCTTGAAGAAGGCAAGGTCCGAAACATAGCCCAACATGATACCAAAAGCAGTCCACATCTGCCACATCATGACGAGTCCACCACGGATAGAGGGAGGAGAGCATTCAGCAGCGTAGACGGGAACAGTGGAAAATTTAGGGCCAATGCCCAACCCAAGGAAGAAGCGAGCGACGAAGAGATGTGACCATGAGTTGGTGACTCCTTGCCAAATGCAAGTGAGGAAAGAAATGATAGCGCATATGAAGATAGTGCCACGACGACCGAACCAACGATTAAGGGGTTCAGTGAGCCAACAACTAAGAATAGCACAACAAAGCTACAAAGGGGGTTCAGAAAAATGCAACAGCCCTTGGTTGTTCCACGTACGTATGGAGCCGAGTTGACAAGACCAAGGAGCCACTGGTTTTTGCCCTTGTTGCCCTCATTCGGGCCGATGTGAAATTGGGGGGCGAAGAACAGATTAGTGCCATTAGTCACGGTTTCATCCATCTGATTAGATAAGATGAGTAGGTGAGAAGAGGAATCTCACTCCTTGGACCGCGGCTGGAACGGAGCACAGAATTACAAGGTAATACAACGTAGCAAGGTGGTCCCAGCGATGTGTGAGTTCCCCTCTGAAGATGTCCTTTTCTTCTTCGGTAAAATGAGAGATGCCCTCGAAAGCGAGGCGATCTTGTGCTGCCAATGCTTCTTTCCTGAAGATCTCCTCCTTGTCTCCGAGGCCATGTGTCCTTGCAAATTCTGCTCCATCGCCCATGAGCTGCTCATGAGACAAGCCAGCGAGCGGGTTAGAAAGTTTAGCAAAATGTTTGAGAGAGCATTCTCAACGTGAACGCGGAGAGGAGGTTTCTCGTCATGGATGGATCCCGCGGGGCTTTTCTTGTCGACAGAATCGCCGGCAGACATAGGTGCAGGGAGAAGAGACAATATGAGGGGTCGAAAACCGAAAAAGTGGAGTGTCTCTCCCCATGCCTTTATACGGTTTGATGAAGAGGAACAACGGAGGTCAAATGCGTTAGAGCGGAAAGCCCATTGGAAGTTGTGGAGGCTGTGGGGCTAACCCGCGCGATGATTTCTCACTTTGGCCATTGGCACGACGGGCAGGAACAGGTAAGCGGAGTCTGGTTATAGTCAACTGAGTTATCAATTAATGTCCAATATATTGACCTATAAGTTGACCTCAACTGTTATCACAAATTATATTAGGACAGTTGAATAATTTGTAGACCCCTACTTATATGTCAGACAATTTTAAATAAAAATACACAAACAATTAAATATTAGTCATTTGCTTGAGGGAGCTCTGATTATTTCCCAATCTATTTAAACTAAATAGTGATTTCAGCCCGTGTGAACCATCGATAGTTAAAATACAATAGGAAATAATTGAAGCTCGGTCAAGCAAGCGACTAGTATTTAATTGTTCGAGTATTTTTATTTAACATTGTCCGACATATAAGTGGGCCAACAATTTAGACAACTGTCCTAATATAATTTGTGATAACAATAGAGGTCAACTTATAAGTCAATATATTGGACATTAATCGATCCCTTTTGACTATAAGCAGACTCCGCTTACTCGCTCCTGCCTGTCGTGCGCCCCTGACTAGCTCCGGCTTACGTTTCAACCCATTTGAGTGTGTAATTTTTGCCCTACATACTCGCGCTCCCGGGCCACACCATTCAAGTTCTTCATCTCTTGTGACAAAGCTCGGTGGAGAGTCACTTGTTTCAAAGATCTAGAGTCCCTCATGTCTCCACGATTATCCGGAATTATGATCTTGTTTGGGGCCCCGCAGGGCGGGGACTCAGTATCCGCTCACCGTTATTCCGATCTCAAGATCTAGTGGATCACTGATCATTCTTTCGAGGAAAACTAAGCTATGACTGACATACCTTGTACATCCTGGATCTCTCCTGGGACAAGAACAGCTGCCGCAGCGGTATGATTGCACGCCAAAGACGCCCGAGTTATCCTACACCTTATGACCGCCCTGTGTTTCGCCTGTTCCGTCTTCGCCCTCTCACACCATTTACCCCACTGACACACCGGTAGCACCCACCGTGCTCGTATGCCCAGGACACTGGTGCTAGCTTACCATGACGCATACAGTCGACCAAACTGTGCTCTCGCTGTTGCATCGGGAAAACTTCCGTGCTAATCGGCGGATAATGAGCATACCGTATCAGCGCCAACTCACGAAGGGGGGATTAATAAAATGATCAATTTATTTGGATTATCCGAGATTCCTCTTGGTGTTTTCCCAATGCGACATTGGCCCCTTGTTTACCCTCGCACCAACATAGCTTGCTTCGCGAACCCCGAGAACCCGGAATGCTATATGCGGACAAACTGCGTGTCATCTGTCAGTCTCCCTTTCTGTGAAGAAATGTAAAAGGCCACGCGTGGAGTGTAGATCCTACCTTATCTTTTCCTTCAGTTCGCCACTCTGCTGTTGTTTTGACTTCATATCCTTTTCCCATCTACTAAATGCGTCATATCCAACGAAATGCTGTACATTTTCCTAGCTGCCTTGCAACTTTCTGAATAGTCAGCCATCAATGGTGGCGGCTAAACGTCTAGCATACTGAGACCACCCAGGCAGGCGCACACCCATGCCTCCGCAGCCATAACCTAGCCTATAATAACATCGATACTGCGGTGGAAAGACATAATCAAAGCCCAGAAACATATCAATATCGCGTGTGTTCTCATGCACATGATGGTCACCAGCAGGAGCTCTCTGCATCGGCGGAAAGCGGCCAGCGCAGCTGTGCGTGCAGTGCTAGTGACAAAGTTCTCACCATCACGCAGTAAGGAACGTGTGGTTTGACGGTGATATCTCTCACTCGCCATGTCTTCCTCCTATATCCACTCACAATCGGCCTGATCTCCTGTAGGGGTGGAGAGAAGAATGCTTCAACACGCCTGAAGTGATCATCACATGGAGCCCGGCTCCACCGAGCCGTCGCGACTCGTCACCGCACCCGCCCGGACTAAGTTTTTTTCCTCAGCAGAGAT
>QFDW01004374.1:0-11707 GCA_003315895.1 Lactifluus rugatus | reverse complement strand
GTAAACTGTTATTTTTCGATGATGAGTGACCTCAAGCCGGCTTGAGAGCCGGGCTGCATCCTAGCCAGGGAAAAGCCAGTGATTTGACTGGCTCGGCGTGGCGCGGCTTCGTGACATAGGTGCCCATGGCGCGGCTTGGCTGACAAGCAAATCGGGTGGCTAATTAAGGCTCAGCTAATGGCTCGGCCTGGCTACTGTAGCTGCCACAACACTACACTGATCAAATGACTGCCGACATTCTCACCAAAGCCTTGCCCAGCTGGAAGGTGCAATGTCACGTCCTCAGACTTGGGCTACGTCGCGCTTGCGGGGGAGTAGTGGAGTTTCTCCGTTGGCATCAGAGGAACGCTTGGGTGATGTCTGGCACACGCCCGGGCAATCAGTGCAGTGATCAGGGCTGCGTTTTAGTGGGGCTGCCCTATGCGGCCCAGGACAATTTACCGTTTAGCATATTACTTACCCCTGAGAGGATCATCTCATTTGGACTGACTTTACTTAGTGCACAGATCACTTAGGTATGATACATTATTACTACACCGGACCAAGCGTGACCGTGTGATACCAAGCCACCTCAACAGTGGCCGATACCTTACCTACAATCATACATACCTTTCCTTAGCTCGTTTGTTACCCATTTCCCATATTACCACATCAGAAAACTTCAGATAAAAGAAACCAATCCTTCTTTAGTAGTAGATCGTAGATCGACTTGTCGTAGTTAAAACTTGGGGCATAACCACCCAAATATCTATCCTTTTTGACCCATCTCTGAGCCAATTCCCCTTCTCACGTCTACGCATTTGTATTGCTAGTCCTTTGGCACCTATACATTTACACCATAGGCTTCAAACCCCTCACCACAGCACATGTGACTTGCCAAATATGTACTATCTTATCTAAAGGGTACAGAAGGCTACAAGCTACGTTATAATGGTGGGTGCAGCGAAGGTTTACATGGGTTTTTGGACTCTAGCTTAGGGGATCAGGCTGATGACCATCACTCCACTTCAGGGTATATGTTCCTGCTAGCCGATGCTGCTATCTCTTGGGTATTGTGCAAACAAAAGACTGTAGTGCAGAGTACTACCAAGGCAGAGTATATGGCTCTAGCCAACGCAGCCAATCAGGCCACATGGTACCATGCCTTTCTAAGCAAGATTGGCTATAATGTTATAGATCTGATCCCCTTACATGGTGATAACAAAGGCACTGTTGATCTCGTGCTCAATCCTGTCACCAGGAGACAATTGAAGCATATCCCAATTAAGCATCATGCGATTCACAAGTATGTTGATAATGGGCTTATTGATCTTATTCATACACCCACTCTTGATATGCTCACAGATGGACTCACCAAGCCACACACATGTATCCAGGTCCAAGATTTCATGTCTGGGTTAGGTCTCATCTAATCTGGGATTGTCTTAATCACAGAGGGACATTGAGCTGAGCCAGGAACTGCTTATCGCAGTCGAGCTGGATTGACAGACCACAAGTCGCGGATCGAGTGTGCATTGCCATAATCATGTGCACATACTAATTAATTGATTGATTGCAGACAATTTTCCGATCTAAGTTAATTTCTTATGATTAGATATCCTGGACACTTAGATAGTCGATCTATGATAGTATAGTATATTCCTATGAAGTATGAAACACATACAGACTCCCTATGGTATACTGTATAAGGACTCTTATTTCATCTCTAGCACTTCAGTCTTTGACTTACAGACTGAAGTGAGTACTTTTATCTATATCTTATCTAGTACCTGACTAATGCATACATAGCACACTTCTATTTAGGTACTTATCATTATCAATATAGTCTTTGACTTACAGACTGAATGCACTTCTATTTAGTGCACATGATCTTATCACGCTTATCTTATTGCTGCAAGTTCATCAAGAGAGAGAGATGTGACACTGAAGTTGTCATCAATTCAATGAAGCTAAAGCCTAGTGTTTTGGCAGCTCCAGCTAATACATGGCTATAGCTGGAGCTGCAGTCAGTGGCAATACCAGCCAAGCTGAGCCACGTGTCGCATAGCTGCCCCTTTTAGTCAACTAGGCACAAGCCAGCTTGTTGCCAGCTAAAGCCGGCTAGCTAATGCAAGCCTGCATGCCACATCATCCAGTCATGAGCACAACACCACCAACCTCCCCTCCATGACCAGACACTCCTATCCACACTTGAAGTTCTACAACTGGCAGATATGTGCCTAGATATCAAGATAGAAGTACAATTTTGAGTCATTTCAGAAACAAAATAGGCCCTTTCATCGTTAGCTCCATATCTGCAGATACATTTTTGAAATCCTTCCTGCTGCCTCCTCTGAGTTATTCTCCCCTAGATTTCCCATTTGCAGTGGGAATGTTCAAACCTCTAATCAATCTACTCTTTAAACCTGAAAGTCAGTACTATAGAGTATTTGTGAGTTCACCCAACACTCTGCACCTGTCCTGGGTCTAATCTTCCCTTTTCAGAATGCAATCGTTTCCCAACATCTTTGAAATCTCATGTTAAAAGTCACATCCAATTCAAAAGACCAAACACCACGCAAAAGTTTCCCTTACAACTTGAAGCCCGATTGTTCAGTGTATGCCAACAGTGAGGATTTGAAGCAGAAACCAGAGATGTATCTTGACTTATCCTGCATCAACTTCATCATCGAATTCAAACATTTACTAGACTTGGACCCATTTACCAATGACTCAAAGCCAGAGGAGTCCAAACCCTATATGTGCCCAGAAGGTCCTGTTTTTAACATTCTAGGCCAGCTTACTGCATATACCACCTCAATAATGAGTGGTCAGTATTGCACCCACACATTCATGGTCTTTATTGTCAAAGACTATGCAAGACTGATCCAGTGGGACCAATAGTGGTGTGGTCTTCACCAAGCCAATATACTACAACAAGGAATCACACCTTATCAACTTCTTCATCCACTACAATATCACAGATCGTTGGAGGGGTCGGTCCTGCCACTCTGGGTGATGTTTCCATGTCAAGGAGTCTGTTCTTCCATTACATCAGCGGTCTATCTACATGCTGCCTGGCTTTGCTGTTATCTCTGATCATCTGCCCTGCCTATCTTATCTCCCCTATTCCATGCTCCCCTCCTGCAAAAAGCGGTGTCCGCACCGCATCTCCATCTTCGGTATCTGGGTTTTGTCTTTCCCACTCCTTCTGGTCCACCTCCAACTTGCTCCCTGGCCTTGGGATGAACCTCCGGAGCCTCCTGGCACTGAACTCGCCCTCAACTGATGTTCCATCAAGTCTTTCGAGTGTGTACGCATTCCTGATGCGGTCTTGGACTCTGTAGGGCTGTGACCACTTTGGGATCATTTTTCGCTTGGTTTTGAATGTGTAGTCAAGGTCACTATGGTAGATCTGAACCAGATGTCCTTTTTTAAATATGACCTCACCTGATTCCTTCAATACACGTTTATTGAATGCGTTCTTCTGTGTAATTGCATGCCTGACCATGGCTTCATAGCCATCCAAGCGCTGCTGGGCTGCGTATGCCATATATATGGCTGCGTCCGTCTTGCTTGGTGCTTCCCCTGCTGCCAATTCTGGCTCCATTCTTGGTGTGTTGACTGCCATGCCAAGTAAGAGCTCCTTTGGCATAAACTTGAGTGCTGGTAGAATGCACCTGTTAAGTGCTGCGACAGCCATGTCCAGGTGGTCAGGCCAGCTTCGTGGGAGGTCTGCCCAGCTTCCATTGTCTTCTTCTTCTCCAACTTCTGGGGCACAGAGGTGTTTTAGGATGTGCAGCAAGATCTTGTTTGTTCCTTCTACCAGTCCATTGACCCATGGGGAGTAGGCCAGAGTAATGTGATGTGTGCAGTTGTTAGCCTCACAGAACTCCCTTACCATGGCATTGTTGAAGTGTGAGCCACCATCCGTCATGAATGTCTCCGGGGCCACAAAATTTTTGGATATTGTGCCGATTGCATTGATTGTTGTCTTTGCAGTCCCTGCTGTTTTGTACTTGAATGCCCACACATGCTGTGAAAATGTGTCTAAGTACAGTCCAATTGTGTGATACCCCCCTTTTCCTGTTGGCATGGATAAGTAATCCCCCACCAGTAGCTCAAATGGGTGCCATCTTGTTATTGGTTGGAGTAGTGCATTGAGGCGTGTGGGGCCAAAGTTTTTGCATTGTGCACAAGCTCAGATTGCTCAGATAATTGATAGATCGAGATCGGGGCTTGTGATATGGTCCGTTAGTGCGATCTTGACACCATCCCTTCCCATGTGGCCTCCCTTCTGATGTTGCTTGACCACCATTTGCTCTGCCTCTGCCCGTGAGACGCATTCCATCCATGTTCTGGCCCTCGTGCTTGTTCCTCCATGGAGTTTCCAGAGCTTACCTCCCTCTAGGACATACTGGGTTGCTCAGTGCCTCGCGCATTTACGGTCTTGCACTGTCTTTGCACTGTCTTGTGCTAGGATTGCATCTATGACCTCTATGAATAGGTGCTCATTCTGTAGGCAGCTTCAGAGGGTTGTTATCTGTTCCTGTGCTCCCCCCTCCAGTATCAGTAGGATGTCGTTGGTTAGTCCTACCATTTCATCCACATCTGGGTTTACTGTCCAATTGCTTCCATCACCCTCTTGTCGTGGTTGCCCCTCCTACTGTTGGCTTATGCCATCTGCTACCACATTGATCTTTCCTGGTACGTGGCATGCATCAATGATCTGGTGGGCCAGTATCCCATCCCACCAGCATGCATGGACTGCATTTGGCTTGTCGTTGAGCAGTGTGTCCCTGAGGGCCTGGCAGTCTGTCTCAATCTCCACTGGGAAGCCCCATATGATGTTGGAGAATTTGTCTAGTGAGAACTTGAGTGCAGCAAACTCTAAAAGGTATGGTTTGTACTTAGCCTCTGCTGTGGATGTATGCTTCGATGCAAATGCTATTGGGTGGAGTTTTTGGACCACCTTTCCATCTGGTCATGTGTGGGGAAACCGCTGGGCTAGCACACCTGCAAAACCTTCTTTGCATCCATCGGTAGTAACTACAAATGGCGTTCCATCCCACCTTGGTCCACACAGGATCGGTTCTGATGTGATTGCAATCTTGAGGTTTAGGAAGGCTTCTGTGTATGTTTCTGTCCACTTACCTTCGAGGTTGTATACTCCCATGACTCGTCTATATGTTGTCTTGGCGGATGGCTGTGGTAGCGATACACCTGCAAGGAGGTCTCTTAGTGGCCCTTCTATGCGTGCATATCCTTTTATGAGGTCCTGGAAGTGTCCTGTCAGCCCCAGGAAGGATACTAAGTTCAGTGCATTGGATGGTCTCTTCCAATCGATGATGGCTGTCAGCTTCGCTAAGTCTGGTAGGACTCCCTTTGTGCCCACTCGGGCCCCTGCAAATACAGCTTCTGACATGAATAGCCACGACTTGGCTGCCGAGAGAGACAGTTCCTGTTCATGGACCTGGTCAAGTATTCAGGTTAGTTTACCTGTCATCTCCCCAAACGTGTCTGCTGCTGTGCCTCCATCATCTACAAAGATCTTGAGAGTCTCATCAGCAATTAGATCGTATAGGTGTGTTGCTATTACCACTGCAAACGCTGTGGGGGCTCCTGTCAGCCCAAATGGCATGTGTATGTACCAGAAGTATCCTAGGCCTTCTACGTAGAAAGCTGTGTATGGTCTGGATTCCTGGTCTATTTCCACAGCGTAGAATCCCGATGCAAAGTCAATGACGCTCACATACCAGTGCCCGCTCAGCCTGTGCTGCTTCACCCAGATGTCTCCCTGTGGCATCAGGGCAACTTTCATATGGTTCTTGTTCACTTCCTTGAAGTCCTGGCATATGCGCCATTTCTGGTCCTCGCTTGGCTTGGCCATCTTGCCCGTGTCTTGCCTGGGTGGTACCTGGAAGTGTGGCGTGAGTCCGGCTGCCTTGCACTCTTTGTTTACCTTGCACTGGAGTTCCTCCAGTATTAGTCCTGTCCCTTCATGTTGCTTCTGGCCTAGTGTCATTGCGGACATGCATTTGATCTTGGCTGGGTCCGCATGTTCGATGATTCCTGCCTCAAGCATCTCCAGTATTTTCTTGTGGAGGTATCATCTCTGTGGTGGGGTGAATGTGCGCTGTCTGACCTTTGTGGGCAACTGTGCATTGGTGGGGATTCCCAAGTGGAGTATTGCATCCTGTGCCAGCACCACTTCACGCACTGAGAGTGCAAAACAGTCAGCATATGCCTCTATTAGGTTGCATACCTTGGTCCTCTGGTTGTCGCTCAGGTCATCTCCCACCTTCACTGCCTTTAGTATTGCATCCACTCGCTTTGGGTTGAACAGGTCAGCCTGCCTTGTGGGGATGGTATTTACTATGTCTGGATTTCTGGTCATGGTTTCGGTATGCTTGTGGTGGGTCTCCTCCCTGTTGGGCCTGGGTGGGTTAGTTACCACTGCTATTGTTGCCTCACCTTTCTGCCCCTCAGTGTGTTGCTTCCAGTCTGAGATTGGTGATATTCCTCGGCTGGCCTGCCTCCGGTAGTATGGGCTATCTATTCTGTTTGTCAGCACTGCTGTCTGCATTCTGTCTCTTACCTAGATCTCGTCACACTCATAATTGTGCTGTGTCCAGAATTCTCAAAGCATTGGCTTCCCCAGTAAGAAGGACCACCCGCCGCCACTGTTGAAGACCTCAAATGTGCCTTTGGCTTTGACTCCCTTGATCTCGATGATTCCTGTCCATGTCATCTCTGACTTGACCTGGGTGCCATTTGCCATGCGCAGCATGCGTGTTGATGGTTGCCATATGGCCAACCTGTGCTTCACCTTCCTAAAAATGTTTATGCACATGGCGCAGATCATTGCACCATCATCGAATACGGCACACACTTGCACTACTTCCCCTTTTGGTCCTAGCAGTTGGACCTCATGTGTGAATGGCTTGGTTGTCTCCTTAGTCCCTCTGATCACATACAGGTCGATCAAGTCATGTTCTCGCTCTATGCATGTAATCTGGGTGTCGGAAGGTATTGTCTGCTGGTCCCTGCTTGGTTCCTCGCTATGGGTGGGGACTTGTGGTCTAGGCGCTCTTACTTTGTCTTGGGTCATCTGCTCGCCTTCTATGCAGTCAACCCTTCCCCATTTCCCTGCTCATACTCATGTTCTGCCATACTCTGTCCTAACTGTGTGTCTTCTCCATCGACAAGTAGGACAACTTGGGTCATAGTGCTCCTATTGAATTGCCCCAGCGCACTTGAGCAAATTGCCCACCAGCTTGACTCTTCTTGTAGCAGCTGATTGATGTGCCCATCCAGTGTTCTGCACTGGGCAGCCCTGTGCCCATGGGTGCTGCACCAGAAGCACTCGCTGCTGCATACTGCTGCTGTTTCTGGCCTCAGTGGCACTGGAGTTGCTCATATTATGGGATCGTCTAAGCTCCTGCTGGCTGACCACTGCGTGATCTGGCACGTGTACACCACTTGCCCCGCATCCATGTTAGACTGGTGAGGGTACTTGCGAAGTTGCTGCTGTATGTTGGATTTCTCCACTTCGGTGGCTAATGGTTGGGGTTGTTGGTCTCTGCTCATATCCATTATGTACAGTCCTGGGCGCAATGGCACTGGTGGTGCTGGGCTGCCACCTCCGCTGGGGTGTATGCTCGTGATTTTCTGGCCTGCTCTGTACGGTTGGGCTCTTGGGTTCAGCATTGGGCAGCTGTTTTTTGTTCCAAGTTCCTTCATTAGCATGTTCACTTTGCAGATGCTCACCTCCATGGCCTTCCTGAGCTCCAGCCGTTCTTTTTCTGCCTTGGCCTGCTGTCTGAGTCGGTTTACGTTGATCGCCTTCACTGCATCAATGAACGCAGTCCAGCTGTTGAACATCTGGTTGTCCAAGCAGTTTTTGACTGAGTTGGGGAGTTCGTCAATCACCTGGTGGAGGTATTCGACTCTGCTCTCGAGGCCGCAGTCACGTACCCTGGCCATCGTCCCTTCTGCCCAGGCTATGTGGGCATGTTGTCTGGCTCCCTTGAAGGGGATCCTTTCGCCCACATCCTCTGCCTTGAGTTTGTAGTTGAGCAGCTTCTCTGCCTTTTCAGTGGCGGACCTAGCCGTTGTCTGCTGCAGGGCCCAGTGCTGTGTGAACTCTGGCTCCAGCTGGTTCCAGTCTGAGCTTATTGCTGGGTTTAATGCCTGGAACCATTCATCAACAGGTGAGTCAATGTCTAGGCAAAGCATGAAGAACTCTGCCTTTGCAGCTGCCGTTGTGATGCCACTCAAAGCCATATGCCACCATATGGTTTGAAGGAACTTCCTTGGGTTTTGGTCTTCCCACCCTCCAAACATTTCTGTGTCTCCGGCTGGTGCTAGTGGTCTCGCTGCCATGGCTGGGTGAGGTTGGTTGGCCAGCGGTACTGCTGCAGGTGGTGCTGGTGCTGGTGCTGGTGCTGGTGCTGGTGCTGGTGCTGGTGCTGGTGCTGGTGCTGGTGCTTCTTGGTCCAGAATTGTCGGCCACATGATCCCTGACCCTGTGATGCTCAATGTTCCTTGGTTCAAGCCAAGTGGGCTAGGATGTGGCACTGTGAGCAGTCTCTGGGTAAATGTTGGTGATGAGAACAGGCTTGAGGGGAGGCTCGATATCTTGGTTGTATCATCCAGCGTTGAAGTCTCGGTTCTGAATAGCTCATCCAGGTTTGGGCTTGGGCTGCGACTCGGGGGTGTGATGGTGATGTTGGGAGGGTCTTCTTCTGGCTGGCTGGTACTCGCTATAAATCTCCCATTTGGGCCTCGTGGCAGCATTGTGTGCCAGTTAGGTGCCATGCTGCTCATCTTTTACATGTGTCTGGTTGCTCTTGTCTGTGTTCTCAGTACTTGTGTTGTTGCATGGCTCGGATGCCGCTCTCGTCACCACGTTGGAGGGGTTGGTCCTGCCACTCTGGGTGATGTTTCCATGTCAAGGAGTCTGTCCTTCCATTACATCAGCAGTCTATCTACATGCTGCCCAGCTTTGCTGTTATCTCTGATCATCTGCCCTGCCTATCTTATCTCCCCTATTCCATCGTGAAGCTCGTGGCCACGATATCACTATTAGTCCAGCCTCCTCACAAGATGTTGCACTCGCCCAAGTCAGTGTCCCTGAATTGCGGAACATGAACAAATGTTTGGACGTCACAATATCAAATCAACACTTTATTATCCCTTCTTCTGAAACTGTGGCTGGTATCCCAGTGGGTCACTGAACTCACACGTTGATTGCTTATGATAAGAAAAATAGGTATCAAGTTCTCCTGAAGGACTCTTGGTATGTCTTACTTGACAGTGTCAAACCAGAAGGTGAAATTTATCATCTGCTCCATGAAAAGCAGGTTCCCAACATTCCTTCTTACTCATTGGCTGGTGATATTGGTAACGAGATCTATCACTGATCTCGAACTGATGAAATCATCAACGATCAAAACTTTGAACTTCATGATTATTGCTCCCATTGGAAATTAACCCCCATCTGTACTACTGCATCATCCTACACACTGTTGGCAGAAACCTGGAGGACTTCAATTGTACCTATGAGTTTGCAAGGGCAATGTCTGCTGCTCTGAAGGGTAAGATGGCTATTTTCTTAGCAGTTATTCTATCTAACCTGACTCACATTATAGCTCACGAAGCCACTCATGGCGCTGGGGTCCTTCATCAAGACATCAGCCCCAGCAACATAATGATCTTTGGCAAGGGCAAACAGGGTGACTCTGAGGATCAGCATGAATCGACAATCAACAGCAGAATGCTTATTGACTGGGATCTTTCCAAAATTATGTGCAAAAATGATGGAGGCTGCACCACATGCTGGCATGCACACACTGTAAGTTGATTGCTCGAAGCAGTATACCCTGCTGACATATCTTTCTGTCAGGGAACCTGGCAATTTATAGCCAGAGATCTTGTCCAACAATCCAATATCCAGCATACATTCGCTCATGACCTTGAATCCTTTTTTTGGGTTCTTTTATGAATTGTCTTGACACAGGTGCAAACATACTATAGCAATGCAGTTCACTCAAGTTTTATCCACAGGATGATGAGCTGGAAAGTTTGCTATGACAGTGGAGGCTCTGCGAAGATGAATTTCCTGGTATCATCATGTATGTTGAAGGAGAGAAAAGAGGAATTTTGTCTTCCCAACAACCCTTCTCTTTGCAACTTGCTGGTACAAATGAAGCGTGCAGTCACCGATCAGTACCTTGGTCTGTCGTCCAAGAAGGAACCCACCCTCAAGCCCAAGCCCATCAACATCATCTTTATCACACTTGAATGTGATGATGTTACAGAATCCGACAAGAGTTACCAGGCTCTGCATGTGGCAGTGAATGATTCCAAATCACTTGTGTCATTGGGACTTTTGAAGGATCATCATGTGTTAGTCACACTATTCAATCAGGTTCTAGCAAAACTGTGGTCTAGTGATGACAAGGCTGAGTTCCATCGCATTCTGCTGTCATCATCTGGACATGGGGCTACCTGTTCTGGCTCTACAAGGTTGTGGTGTCAAATTGAAACTCAACTTGCTGATGGTGATCAGCTATTGAGAAAGTGGCAGGCTTCAAGCTAGCTTTCTTCATTCTACTACTGTAACTACTCTAGTGGTTCTATGTTGCATCCTGTACTGAAGGTTGATTGTGTTTGGTTGCACTACCTGTCTTTATAATACCTTATTAGGTGAAATTGATAAACGTTGACTCCACTAACCTCGTGGACATGCCTCAGGGCAGCAGGCATGGCCCTGCTCACTTGCGACTTACCAGTCGCCATGGCCTGTCTCACTTCCTGAGGTCCTCATCTTGTCTTTTTTATGCCATTCACTTGCACTTGGTATCCTGAAAAAGGATACTGTGTATAACACCAAGACTACAAGCAAAAGTCTACAACACACTTTGAGTTGCTCACGCCCCAACAATGCTTGCCAATGGACCACATCAACATCGCATACATGTGCAATTACATACAGTGGGCAACAAAACCGTTGCAATGTTTGGTCAAGTTGGAAAGGTTGGTCATTCCTGGCATCTGAAAAATGGTAGGAAATAAGGGAGATTCAGGGTTGATAGCTGTGCTTCTTAGCTTCAATTTGAGCCTATATTCATGTGAATTGATAGAGTAGTTCATGAGATATAAAATAAATTTAGAGCTAATGTCATTGCAACAGTTTTGTTGCTGGTATCAAGAAATTATGATAAGTGGTATCCTAGTACTTGGTACTGCCTCCCTTTGCCTCAATCACTGCCTGCACCCTCCTTGGCATACTCTTAATCAATTCCTGACACACCTTTGCCTCAATCTTGTCCCACACATCCTGCACCCTCTTCCACAAGTCCAGTATCCCAGCTGGAGGGGTTTCATAGCTACCAAGCCTCCTCTTGAGGTGTTGCCAGAGATGTTCAATTGGATTGAGGTCTGGAGACTGTGCTGGCCACAATAAACACTCCATTTCATAATCCTGAAACCAACTCTTGGCCTTCTTGCAGGTGTGCTTGGGGTTATTGTCCTGCAGAAAGATGATGTCTTCAGTGTCTTTGCCATAGTAATCAAGGCTGGCTTGAAGTTCATCCTCCAAAAAGGTCACATACAGGTCCCCATCCATCCTTCCATCAATCTTGCAAGCAATTCCAGGCCCCTCCCACATCATACACCCCTATACCATCACCGATCCTCCCCCAAACTTTACTGTCCCCTGCAC
>QFDW01004369.1:0-10998 GCA_003315895.1 Lactifluus rugatus | reverse complement strand
TGACACACACCCACCGTCCAATGGTGACAATAAAACGTTCAATGGTCTGCCCAATGGGTCTGCCTCTTCGCCTAACAGTTCTTCGCCCACTTCTCCCGTGACTTCTTCCTTTCTGCGACTTCCATACGCGTTGATTGCTCCAGACTGCTATTCCCACAGTGATGGTGTCAACCGCCCAGCTCTGTCGCGCCACGAGCTCGTGCTTCAATACACTCCTGGTCACCCCTCGACTCCCAACGGTCTCTCGAAGCATGTCCGAGGAAAATTTACCCGTAGCTACCGCTGGGGATTCCTTGATGTGCTCGACTCCAACCACTCTGACTTCCTTCTTCTTCGACAAGCTATATTCCACCACATGCAGGTGAGAATGGCGCTTCAATGAAGTCTTCGTTTTGATATGAGACCTGCCCTTTTAGACTTTACAGAAGTATACACGCGAATATCTGTATGATAAGTATAGGTTGGAGTATATGATGCAACACCATCCCAGTGAACCCCGCGCTTTACAAGCCAACGGGCAATTGCCCCCACTCTCCAGTCGTCCCATCCTTACCATAGATGCACCTCTTCTGCATTCCAACATGTCTCGTCATTCTACGATTTCCGGGTCTCGTCAAATGCCTGTGGCGGATGCTCACGGGCCCCCAATCAATTCTGCGTTGTCTGATTCAGGTCAAGAAAATAACAGAACATCGACAAGTCAGTGGTTTCTCGCATGAGGTTGCTGGGCTATTTGACTCATCGAGTTGTGCATTGTTTTCTGTAGAAGTAAGCCGGCAGCGTGCCAAGAAGATCACGGTTGCGTGCAATTTCTGTCGCTGTAGGGGTCTCTTGTTTCATTTCCGTATATGTCTTCCTGATATTTCCCGCCTATTAGCGCGCAAACTAAAATGTGATGGTGGGCGACCCGCCTGTCATCAATGCCTCAAGAGGTCAAATTCGTGCGATTACATGGTACCTCAGAAGCGACGAGGTGGCATGCGCCAGCGGCGAAATCTGAACAATAGCGACAGCGAAGGTGCAAGTGGCGACGAGCGTTCCGTTGAAATAGAACCCTCGGCATCTCCAGAAGTTGTACCAAAACCTCTAGCTCGAATCGGTCCAGATCGCGAGCTTCCACCCCTGGATGCCATTCAACAGCAGCCAACATTTGTAAAGCATGAAGACATGCCCGCCATGAAACTTCAGCAGTTTCCGCAACACAAGTCGGAGCAGGTGCTGCCTGCGTCACTGGAGAGGCGGGGAGCGCCATTCATGGATGGTGATCGCCCCGGTCAATTGCCGCCCATGGCGCTCTCACCACCGTCCGGTATCAATGCAAATGCGCCACCGTTGTTGCCGTCGATCAGAGCTGCGGAAGAGCCGCCACCGCCGGCGCTTGCTCCTCCAGGACTTCAGCCACTGGAGGTGGCAACGCAGCGCAAGCGCGCACCTACAGGGTCTGGGAAAGGCAACCGATCTTCGTCAAACTATGGTCCAAAAGTGGTTGCGTGCAATCATTGTAGGGGTACGTAATCAAAGCGGAACGGTGACCGGAGTATTCAATCAGAGTTGTGTTTTTTTTTTTTAGCGCGAAAGACAAAATGCGATGGGGGCCATCCCACGTGCTCGAGTTGCGCGCGAAGATCGCTGACCTGCAACTACGTTAACGACCCGAACGCGCCGGGCGGGCCGCGGCGGAAAGGAAGCACGGCAGCGTCCGAGCCGACATCTGCGGTATCTAGCGGGCCGATCTCCGCAGGACCGTCGTCGTCGGCGTCGGCTTCGGGGCCAGGGTCAGCGTCAGCATCGGGGTACAATATGCATGAGGGGGAACGGGAAAGAGGAGAATGGGAGAGGGAGCGTGTAGAAAACCAACCTCCGTCGAAACGGATTCGGGTAGAAGGGGGGTCGACGGCGTCGACAGTAGCAGTTCTTGGCGGTATCCCCTGAGAGCAAAGCCCCTGAGGGGATTGTTTTCTTCTTTTCTTTTCATCTGCGCTGATTGTGAAGAGAGCTACAGGATAGTGTACTGTATAGTTGAGTGGGGATACAGCGCGGTTACGTAATGTAAGAGCTGAAAGAGGGTTTTGCCGTTTCCTTTCTTTGCGAATTCGGTAGCCTTTGACAACCGAATTCCGCTCCTTTTTCTCCTCCGTAACATCCTCTCCTTCCCATTTCTTATTTTCCTCTTGTTTATTTATATTAATCTTCTTACCTCTCTCTCACACTATCTTCCATGTTCCGTAGCTTCCGCAAGAAACCAGTCAAGGAGCCCGTCGAAGCGCCTGTACGCAAGGCCTCGCTCCCAGACATCACTTCTCAGGATGTTCAATGGCCTGAAGACCTCGTCGATATCGCTGCTATTCGCCACACTCCCCCGCCGGAACCACAACTTCAAGGTGCAGCCCCCGTCTCTTTTCAGACGGATGTACGCGGTACCACGCCGTTTCACAAACCATTTCGTCACTTTCCAGGACGCTCTCATGATGGCGGGGACCGTTCCATCTCTTCAATCTATATGACTCATCCGCCCTCAGCCTTTAACCCATCTATATCATCTGCCCCGCCCACTAGAGTAGGTCAGCGTCGCACTCGCGTGCCACCCAAGTTCAACCTCATGGTGAGTTGGGTCGCGAGCCAATCGCAGCTGAGTGGACTAACCGAGGTGGCCTAGGTTGCCGGTGCTCAAGGTACTGGCAAAACCTCCCTTTTGCGCCTTTTGCTTGATACTGCGGAGATCTCTTCCGTCGCTACCGCTGAACAACGCGCATCTTTCGACCGCTTCATGCGCGGCGGTGTCAAAGCTACACCCCGTATTCATACCGCTACGATAGACATTCACGAGTCCCGTTTCGACCGTGTGTTGCTCTCTGTGATTGACACTCCCGGACTGGACTTCCAAGAGGGTCGTGAGCTCAAGCTAGAGAGGCAAGTGTCAAGCATCATGAAGTATCTCGACGGTCTTTACGCCGACACCATGAGTGAAGTTCGTTTTTTTTTTTCTGGTATATTTGATGGGCGAGAACAAATGAAATCACGACTCCCAGGAATCCAAAGTCGTGCGACAAAGTAAAGGCGACGAGCATGTGCATCTGTGAGGACCCGAAGTGCTCACATGCCTTATTCTTCGCTGAATCTTTCACAGCTGCATCTACCTCATCGACCCCTCCTCTATCATCACATCCACCACTCGTCGTCACGTCTTCCCATACAAGACCCTTTCCGGGGCGACCATATCTGCGCACCATCCAGACGAGACACCCCCTCTTACCGACGATGATGGCGATTCTGACAACGATAGTGATAGTAACCCAGGTGGTTTGGCCATGTCTCCCGCAGAACTTCGTGTCATTCGGCGTCTCGCGGAGCGTGTCAATGTGCTACCTGTTATAGGGCATGCAGATTGTCTTACCGATGACAAATTGCGTGCTGTCAAGGCAACGGTGAAGCGGGAACTCTATGAAGCTAATATTGGCTTCGGCGTGTTTGCGCCTGAACCCATGAAGTTTTCAGACGCTTCGTCTTCTGGAGATGCATCTGGCAGAAAACCTACCTCAACCGTCAATGGGCGTGGGGATGTATCTAGTTCAGCCGACGAGGTTGAATCCGAGTCGGACGACGATGATGGTGAGCATACCTCGCGGCCTGTAATCAGATTGCGCACTGGGCGAAAGAACATCGCCCCGCGTCGGTCACGGTCACGCTCTCGGCTTGAGCTCACCGAGGAGGCGCGTGAGCCACAATCGCCTGACCCACTGGACCCCGAAAGTGTCGCGAACGTGCGCTTCTCTGCGCCGACCGTCGCACGGTCAGATCTGTCTCCACTGTTACCTTTTGCGATTATCGCACCCGAGAAGTACCGCTCACGACTCAAGCCCGCGGCCGAGGCGAGCACTAGAGATGCTGTTTCTGAAAACACGCATCCGGTAACACCCTCTACCGATTCACCGGTCATGCCCCCTGGGAAGTCACTCTCTTCGGCGGTTCCGCCCTCGCCTCCGGACGACCTGAAAGGGGTGTTCGTGCGACAGTTCCGATGGGGCACGGTGGATGTACTGGACCCCACGCACTGTGACTTCGCTGCGCTCCGTACCGCAGTGCTGTCCACCCACATGAAGGTGACTACCTTACCGTCTTCGGGTGTTTCTCCCCAACACGGTGGCTCACATATAACGACCAGGTGCTCAAGACGCACACACGCGAAGTTCTGTATGAAAAATATCGTACGGAGAAACTGCTTGCGCGACGCGCTACCCGAAGGATTGGCGAGGAAGAGGCGAAAAAACTCCTTCAAGGTGTGTCCCATCGTTTGCACACATCCAGGTGATAACCCCCCCTATCTAGATCTAGGATTGTAAGCCTCGTCTTTCGCCTTTCAAAATATAATCCTGGTCGATACTATTTGGATACCGTTGCTATACCATTCACTCGCTGTCCACCAACCGATTTTCTTTAGGTTATTCCGCCACAGCTTCTTGTTCAAACCTGTTTACCCTCGCACTCCCTTGCTTATCTTCCCCATTTTCGCAATATCCAAGATCCCCATACCATCTTACGTCATCCACGCTTCCATCCCGTTGCTGTATTTACTTGTCTTCATTAAACCTTCATTTGTTGGGCACCGAGGTTGCTCACTTCTTTGGATACTGGCAAGCATCGTCAATCATTGTCGCGTAGGTCACGAGATTAGGAGGGTTGATATCTGTCCTGGTAATATAATACGACATGCTGGTGCTGTTAAAGATATAGCTCCACCATCTAAAGTGCGGGAAAAGATGAATAACACTGCTTGCGCGTGTTCTGGATCGGACGTTTGAACCATCGCCTCGGCACAGGACCGTCAGAACCTTGTAATAAGGAATAGAGATATGATGCTCTAGACCGTAAGCATACCCATTGGCCTGACCATTGGACTTACGGCTTACTTCCTACGCTCGAACTACGGTCATTCGCGGGGACAAGTAGCGACTAACACTGATGCTTCGAGTTTGCGAGTTCTTCTATCTCTTCCTGTGACATCCCGTCCAGCCTCTGCAACAAATATTCAACCTAGAGCCGCGTCACTCGTTGAACCATAGACATAGAATAATATATGACGGCGCACCTCGACCTCCTTCGTTAAAGGGATGATATAACTCTCATACAGATCAACCACGCAATCTACGTCAATCTTGCCTTTTCCCGTGCCGTTCTGCAGCGGTTCCCCATCGCTGGCGAAATCTTGCGCGTACAGCATCGCCTTTTTCCGGAGGCGCACCAATAAGCGATGTTCGACCTCGGGTTTTGTGATGAGGTCAACCAGCGCTCTAGCATCGCGTCGTTGAATATAGGGAATGAAGGCAGCGGGGTCTTGTTTGAATTTCGATTCGGACACAAATTTACCTATGTACGAGGTGTGGGCGTCGAACAGTTGGTAAGAGATGATAGTGACGGACCGTAATGAACGCGCTTGGAGATAGCCTGGAGAACCTCAACGTCAACGGTCGCCGCAGAGCCATAGTTCCCGTCATCCTCGAGTTCGCCTTCGCCGAGAATGCCCTTGGAACGCCTAAGGCATGCAATGGCGAGAGTCGCCTGCACGGTGATGCGCGGAACGATCGAATGGATATAGAAGCAGAGTATAGAGGCGTTCAGGTTAATCTTGTTCGGGTAGAGAATCGGTGGATACTCAGGTGGCGGGAGGACGGGATCGGGGAGTCCTGCCGTGAAGGGGTATTCATCTGGACTGTCCGGTGCGTCAGAAGCGGAAAGGCTTCTCAAGCAACGGGCACTAGCCTTGTGTATCTCCGTGCCTTTGCTACGAAGAAAGGAGCGTCGGCGGGTTGGTTTTGAGGCCAAAGGAAAAGGCATTTGCATACCATGGAAAGCCTCTGTTTCCCTTAGAAACCACTCAAGCCAGCTACCTTTGGACTCGAGAGCCTCGAGTTCCTTGAAAACTCCGCGCTCATAAATCTTGGGGTTGTGAGCAAACTGAGCACGTTCTATGAGAGAAAAGATGATCGTGTCCTCGAGCCGGGTAAGGATGGACCTGATCCTTTCAAGAGAGAGGGGATCCTTCGAGAGCATATAATTGGCCTGCATGATGTTGGAGGGTTACTGTATAGTCCAGCCTGCGTTCCTTAGAGCCTGTCCTTAGCCGAGTTATTGTTCTCGTGGGTATCCTCGGCTGAGCCTGGATCAAGGCGTATGCCCAAATGGTTTCACAAACTGCCAACTGACAGACGAGCGAGGGGCTTACTCTCATCGAAAGAAAAACCTTTTGATCTAACAAACTGCCAGTGAATCAGAGCACCCCGGCCTTTACACGTTGCCATCTCCGCGGAGCGCCACTAATCGACGCCCGTGAAGGCGTCAAGCAGACGCGTAACTGTGCTCCCACCTTTCATCCATCATGCTTGGTGTCTGCCCTCGCTTTGTCTTTGCCTGTTTCAAACGCGTCGAACGCTGGGGAGACAGACTCACAGGAGCAGCGGGACCACTCTTTGTTGCAATTGCGACCCTTCTTTTCATCCTCGGCATGCTTTGCTTCCGTGGGTCTTCTCACTTCAAAGTTTTAGTCTTCACTCAGCTAATATTCTCATCTTCTGATCTATCAGTTGTTGTCATTCTTCCGACTATTCCATGGCCGTGGTTGTCTGTTTTACCATGCTTTCTCATCATCATCAACTTGTTCGCGCACTATTACTTTGTTTGCACCGTATCCCCAGGCTTTGCGAGCGACCCTCCGCAGCATGTCGGCCGCAGTTTCATTTGGGCAAAGAAGCGACACGAATCTAATGGGCATTTGACCAACGGCGTGCATTGTTCATATCATCTGAACGTTACTTCTGCATCTACAACCACGTGTTCGAAGTGCGGCGAGATCAAACCCGAGGTGAGGCAAGATCCCGTCATTCCCGTCATTCGAGATACAGTTTCACCTCATCACCCGCGAACCCCTCTAGAGGACCCACCATTGTCGGGTGTGCAATCGCTGCATTTTGAAATTTGATCACCATTGTCCAGTGCGTAAAGAATCACGTCCGCTTCTCGTTCCTGGCTGACGATTCCTTGTGCTAGTGTGCGTTCTAATGTATATTCGGCGCTGCACAATATTCAATCACCGCAGGGATAAACCAGTGTGTTGGCCTCTACAATGAACGTCATTTTGCCATGTTCATGTTCGTATTTGCCCTTTCTGCCTTCGATTTACCCCTCTGAGAGGTCCTTCAGGGCATACGTCGTAATAGCCACCTTCGGCTTTGCCGCTTTTGGCTGGCCGCATCTGCTTGTCGCCCTTGCATTCAATATTGACGTGAGTTCAAATCCGTGTGTGCAGATTGTCTGAGCACAGAACGTTCTTTCTAGGAACATTGGGAACATCGAATATCGCCTCTCGTCTTTACTCTCGTGTACTTCCTATGTGTCGTGATGTGCCTAGCTATTGCCACGATGCTTGCATGGCATCTGTGGGGCGTATCTGTTGGAGAAACAGCCGTGGAAAGCCAGGATCATGAACACTACCGCAAGCTTGCTGCATCTCGAGGGGAGGTGTGCCCTGACTACCACTTTTTGTCAAAAGTCTTTAACTTCTCTCGCAGACATTCCAAAATTCTTATGACCTTGGGTTTGTTCTTCGTTTTTTCAAGAGGTATCTCTTTCAACGTCGATGTTCGCAGAAAGCTGAAGAATCTCCTGCTCTTCTTTAATATCGGACCCGATGGATAGTACGGATCTTCCTGTCTCCAGCCTGCATCACGACTCACATAAAGTAGCCCTTTTTATACGCTATTCTTCCCGTTCAGAGTACTTCCATACACAGATGGCCGCTCCTGGGCGCGTAGACCTGGGCTTGAACGCCATCATGGGGTTCGTGTGGGCGAAGAGCTCACCGATGACGAGGATAACTGAAGGAGGTTGCTAAACTTTGGACACCCGGCGGTCTGCGTGGTGTCACAAGCTGGTATCAAAGAAGTTTGGTGAGCATTTGACCCATCTTATCCCATCTGGCACCTCTGTTATGATGATACTTTGCCGGGGCCAGATGACCCTTTGAAACTGCTTAAGGCAGTTTTAGAAAGGAGCTTGATATATGTCCGGCTTATCGTTAAGAGATCGCACTATGACGATCTCGGTCTCACTGATTCTCTCTCACCTGAGCATGTTCATTCATCGGACGCATCCATTGACTCTACCTTCGTCGAGCAGTATCATGGTCCAGTTGTATGCGGCGTAGTCTTGCCTTTGCTCTTATCTTTGGTATGTGGCACCCAATCAAGGTGGCCTGCCAGTACAACTGGGACCTAGCTGAGTTAAAATCTCATGGGACCCTGTCCCTTGTGTCTGACTTGTAAGAGATGGGGAATTATCGAGGCACAACTTGATGGTGGTATCGGGCAACGAGTGATTCCTGTATTCGTAATTTTCACATCTGCGCCGTCGTAAGCAGCCAGGTGCCTCATCGGTATTGGTGGAGCGAACGGCAAGTCTCGACTCAGCGGAGGCTCCCGACTCATTGTTCGCAAGTATAAAACTAGTGTGATAAACAAAGGGCAGCCCCTATTTCCCATCATGCCGACGGTTGCCATTCCCAACAACACCTATGCCAATGGGACGCAGAGCCAGGGTGCGAGTGACTATGCTACTGCAGACTACAAGTCTGCGCCGCCTGTCAAGGAGGCGCAAGTCTCCCGCGCGATGATAAAAAGGTAACCATCCAATTCTTCCCATTCGTGTCCCTCCCTTACACATGGCATCAGATACTTTGAGATGATGTACGAACGCGCTGTATCCGATGTTGTCGTAGTCGGCGCCGGGAGTGCTGGGCTCTCCTGTGCCTATCATCTCGCGAAGACCCGCCCTGACCTCAAGATCACCATCCTGGAGGCGAATGTTGCCCCAGGTGGTGGCGCGTGGCTTGGCGGACAGCTTATGACACCCATGGTATGCAAGTCTTCATTTTGCTGTGATCCCATGCCTTGGGTTTCACGTTTTCCCTCTTTCTCTCGCACCCTTAAGGTTGTCCGCAAACCAGCAGACCGCTTCCTGACTGAGCTGGACGTCCCATTCGAGGATGAGGATAATTTTGTCGTCGTCAAGCACGCAGCACTCTTCACTTCGACCATTCTCTCCAAGGTCTTACGCATGCCGAATGTGGTCATGTTCAACGCGACGGCGGTGGAAGATCTCGTCGTGCACGGCCGCCGCGTTGCCGGCGTCGTGACAAACTGGACGCTTGTTGCACAGAACCACGATACGCAGTCCTGCATGGACCCAAATACGATTACTGCACCTGTGATTGTAAGTGCAACGGGACACGATGGGCCAATGGGTGCATTCTGTGCCAAGCGACTTGTGAGCGCGGGTCTGCACGAGCGGCTGGGGGGAATGCGCGGACTGGACATGAAAGAATCAGAGGAAAATATCGTCTTGGGGACGCGCGAGGTAGTGCCAGGCCTGATCATGGCGGGTGAGTATTTTTTTACTGTGTCGCTTAACGGGCGAGTCAGTAATTGGACGGTAGGTATGGAACTGTCCGAGTATGATGGTGTCAACCGCATGGGCCCGACATTTGGTGGGATGATGATTAGCGGTATCAAAGCAGCACAGGAAGCTATCCGAATCCTTGACACACACAAAGTTACGGATGGCAGAATCATCGAATGAACGATGCATGGAAGAGCACCGAAACAGGGCGAACAGAAAAAAGAGGGGGGGAGAAATTTTTGTTCCGATGACTGTATGACGTTGTGTATGAAAATTTTTCTCAGTCGAATAATCTGTGAAGGCTGTGGTACAAGCACTGGCACCTTTCCCTACTGTAAGTGAGAGGAACGAGACAATGGAAGTCAGTCGGGGTTTTCGGGGTTTCCCAGCAAACGGCCCGAGCCTACTGCCAGTTCGACTTTGGACGCTCGCAAGCCTGAGATTCTAAGCCCGGAGCGGACTTATTTGACTTCATGGGCTACACGCTTCCTTCTCCAGACAGCCCCGCGGAACATGCTCGCGCCCTCATGGCACGCAAGGACGCACTCGAGGCCGAGCTTGAGGCGCAAGGCTCAATACTCAAAGCGAATAACACGGACATGCGCCAACCGCTCGTCGACCGTGAAGGCTTCCCGCGCAACGATCTCGACGTTTGGGCCGTACGCCATGCGCGCGTACGGATTATTGAGCTGAGGAATGACCTCGCGGTGCTGATGGACGAGATTGCCAGGGCGCTCGAGACTGTCTATCCACGACCAACGCCGCCTCCTACGGAGGGAGGTGAGAGTAGTGGCGCGACCACTGCCTATACCGTTGGAACAGGGGAGACGTCAGCCGAGCTACAGCCATTTGCGAGGGTAAATGGTGTTGCGCCAGGGAGTCCTGCTGCTGATGCGGTCCGTCATGGTGTCTACTTGGCCTGATCGTGACTCGCTTTAACCCACTTCGGTGTTAGGGTTTGCGACGAGAAGATCTGATTGTGAAGTTCGGTGGGCTACGGCATCCACAGCATGACTTGCAGTCTCTTGCGGCCGTCGTTGCAGAAAATGAAGATGTGAGACCTCGTCTAGTCCATGGCCTTATGCTACTGATAGTTTGTTCGTGCGTTCACAGAAAGCAATCAGTGTGCTTGTAATGCGGCCTGGGGCTGACGGTCTCGCCGCCTTGAGACTCACACCAAGACAGGGTTGGGGAGGACGTGGCTCATTAGGGTGGGTTTCATGGTTCACTTTTGCCAACAAGTCGACTTACGGATACTTTCATAGTTGTCATCTCGTGCCACACGACACCTCCATAACACCCACCACTTACGGAACGGGTTAAAGGTCGATGTGGCATCAAAACCTGACCTATCAGAGGACAAGAGGGCCCTCCGTGTAGGCAGACCCCTTTTATTGTATCACTAAGACATCTCGACCAATGGGTTCATTATATCTTGATTCAATGACGAAACAGTGTGCCATATGGCTAGTTTTCGAGACCTGCCACCATCTACACATTATTAAAATGGCAATACGATGACTACCTTTCATGAAACTAAACATCTTGGTC
>QFDW01004327.1:0-15428 GCA_003315895.1 Lactifluus rugatus | reverse complement strand
TTGTGTTGATCATATTGCCTTGTAAGCCCTTGTAAGCCTTGTTTGCCCTTGCTAGCCTTTTTTTCCCTTTTAAGCCTTTTTTTCCCTTATAAGCTCTTACAAGCCTTGTAAGGCTTAAATCCCTGTAAATAAATAAAAATTATTTTTACTCTTTCTTATCTTATCTCATCTTAGAAGCTCTGATAATCTACAAATCTACAATTCCTTTTAATTTATCTACTAATCTATTCTTGCTTTTATTATCTAATTTGACTTTTAACCCTTTATTTGAAATTATATACAATTTCCGAAATACTATTTGAAATATAGTATATTTAAATGAAATCTTATCAAAGGAAACAATATAAGCTTAAGATTAGAAATTGGCCAGACTGGGGTTTGAACCCAGAACCTCAGAGTATATTACCGGGTGCTCTAACCACTGAGCCATCTGGCCCTAAGTATAAAAGGTTGGTTTCTGCTATATAAATAGATAACTTATCTAGGGTACTGTATAGATTTTCAGGATCTGTACAGGTCATGAGTAAGGGTACTGGTAGATGTGGGTAAAGGGGCAGATTTCCATACCTATGAGCTTAAAATCAAGCCCTAGATCAAGCCAAGTGGTCAAAAAATGGCTAAGTTATAACCAAATTGTTTATTTTTGTCACACCTTTGTCTGCAGACTGATGCATCTATTAGTTTTTTATTGTTCCTTATGATACTCATGGCGCAGGTTTCCAGACTCCTTTCAAAGGGTGCATGTGCCTGTTGCACGTGATACGTCACGTGATACGGTACGCGTTCACATTTTGATATGGACCTGATTCACTTTAAGTCTTGCTATTTCCTTCAAATAATATACAAGCCATAAGATATGATGTAAGGATGACCAAGGATTGTATAGCATTGTAATAGCTTTAGAGGCCCAACAGTAGCCTCATAATTACCATTAAAGGTATCTCTTTTCACTGTACAAGGGCATTAAAGGCTAGCAAAGGCTCTTGAAAACTCTAAATGTTATACAAGCATTTTTCATCTTACAATTGATGAGTCAGCCATGTTTTCTCCATTATAAGGCCTTTAATTGATTAGTAGCCTTGTATAAAATTTTATTACCCAAAAGCCCTTACAGTGATTGAACTTTTTTTGTGATGTATTTCTCCATAAAACGTCATCCACATATTTCCCAAAAGACAAGCTACAGAACAGGTTCCCCCCAAACATCATCCACAACCAGAAGTACAATTTGTTCATGTTCCTGTCCATCATGTTTTATGAGCAATTCTTCAATCTCTATTTCCTTCTTGTTGTGCTGTCCCAGTTCGTTCCTCTCAGAACTGGTGGGGTTCCATTTCCCACTAAGACCCCGCACCCTCTGATGTGCTTTCCTTCTTCATAGGTTTCATCATAACATATATCACCCTGCTTGCCTTCATTCTTCTTGTCACAATGGGAAAAGAAGTGTGTCTAATCTTGTTCTTGCTTCACATCCTTTATCCCATCATGATGATGACAAGTTATCGCACATCCTTCCTGAAGAGAACCCACCGCCAATGCACTTCATTCCATCCTCCTCCATACACATCAGCGACCTGGTTCTCTTCGAGAAGAACCAGCATGTACCTGCTGACCTCGTCCTTCTCTGCACATCCAACTTGTCAGGCACATGCTTCATCTGTACCAATCAGCTGGATGGTGAGACTGATTGAAAGTTGCACGTTGCTGTCCCAGTGACGCAAAAACTGCATCCAAATCAGGAATTCCTCAATCTCAATGCCAAGATCTATGGTACATCATCTCACTCCCCCCCTGCTGTCTTTAAAAATCACCTTGCAAGTACCTTTGCTTACACAATTTTGTTCTTGCAGCAGATGTGCCCAGCAAGGATATTGTCATGGACTGATCTCTAAATGCCTGGCAATACTCCTATCGATGAGTGGCCTTAAGCACTCATGTGGTTCTCCGTTATCTCTGTACTATAATTAGTAGCGAGTGGCCTTAAGCACTCGCCGGGTTCTCAGGTTCTCTGTACTATACTTAGCAGTGAGTGGCCTTAAGCACTCACTGGGGTGAAGATGTATAAGTAGGACAAAAGCTGGTAGCTTGTACCCCAGCTTTGTCTTTATCGTTTTACTTGAATCCACTATCACCCTTCCTCTCTCTCTCTCTCTCTCTCTCTCTCTCTCGCTTGCCTCTGTGTGATCTCACAGACAAGTTCCCTTGACTTAGCTCAACTCCCCTCTCATCTCTCATCACCCCCACCTTCCATGACTTGGTCAATCCAAGCACACTTCGGATAGCTGTTGCACGTCGTCACTATCGAGTGACCCTGTGGCTTGAGCAGATAGTTGGGTAGCTAGAACCCTGACTATAGACACTAAGGACAACGCGACCACCTTAGTAAGGAAGACCTTGGACAGTCACCCTAGCATTGGGAATGCAAGGAGATCGTGGACAGTTAGCCCTAGCATTGGGAATGCATGACAGACGCATATAGAAGACTTGAGGATAACTAGACCACCTCAAATCTTACAGAAGGCACTTCTGGACTAGAAGGACAACGCAATCACCTTGCTAGCCCCTAGTCGAGTCAACCCCAGATTGCCTCGTTGGCACCCGGCCCAGTGGAGCTGTAACAGATATCCAGGTGTTCATTGGCACATTACGATCAATACTCCACCTAGTGTGTCCTTGAACGAGGTGCCTATGGTCCAAGTGCCAACAGTTGAGCCGCTCTCAGCAGAGAACGTGCTATGGGCCAATACAGTGCTCACTTCAGGCTCCGCCATTGGTTTGGTGGTCTATATGGGCCCTGAGACATGCGCGGTAATGAATATGAGTCACCCTCAGACAAACATTGGGTTGTTAGACCTTGAGATCAGCTGACTAGTCAAGGTTTGTCATTCACAATCTTCCTGGAGCATGCTTGCTGATAAACATAAAGATCTTATGTGCAGTCTCTTTTGCGCTGTCTGTCATGCTAGTTAGCTGAATCGAGTATCTTCTCAACAAGACCAGTACTTTGACCCAGAATGGTAATTCTCTTTCCCAATTCTAGTGCCATGCCGGTTTGATGCTTTGCTATGACAGAAATGGAAATGAAGAAACTACATATGGGCACCATTCAGATATTGACACAATGGACAAGGTTTCTCATCAACTCAGCACTGCTTTTGGTACCGACAGTGAGTTTGACTTTCCAGTCTATTCACACTTTTTCTGTCTGCTCAATCTCGTACAGCTAACTATCCAAGACCTGGTCTGTTATCACCTGGGGTCCAGTTAGCCACCTGTGGGCGCTGTGACATTTCTGCCTGTGTCCACAACATCGTTCTCAGTCTTACCCTCTGTCACAATATACATCCTCAAACTTTTTGTTGTGGCCCTCCTTTTGAGACGCCAATTTCCAGGTCACACCTGTCACCAACAATGATAGCTCTGTCACTGTCACCTATCAAGCGTCTTCACCTGACGAAGTCGCCATTGTCAAGTGGACCTTGTCTGTCAGCCTAACGCTGACATTCCACAATTGCTCATGCATCAAGCTCTGCACCCCGTCCAGTACCACTCTTGTCTATGGCATCCTACAACTCTTTCCATTCACCTCCAAGTCTAAATGCATGGGGATCGTTGTGCGTAACACCACCTCAAGGGAACTATTCTTTCTCTAAAAGGGTGCGAATGTTGTCATGGCACCCATTGTGCAACGCAACAACTGGCTTGAAGAGGAGACAACCAACATGGCGTGTGAAGGCCTGCGCACTCTTGTCGTAGCGTGGCGCAAGCTCTCTGAGGCTGTATATGAGGACTTCAAAGCATGCCACCATGCTGCAAGCATGCGGCTCGAGGGTTGCAATGAGGCGATGGCAGCTGTTGTTGCAGACACTTGAGCATGGTCTCAAACTGCTCAGTCTGACAGGTGTCGAAGATAAGGATGACATCTGTTTGACACTGGAGCTTCTGCAAAATGCGGGCATCAAGATTTGGATGTTGACTGGGGACAAGATTGAGACTGCCATGGTCATTGCAACTTCTACTAAGCTTGTCACATGAAATCAGTATATCCATCAAGTTTCCAAGCCATACAGTCGAATCACGTTTTTTCTGCTAGCAGTATGGACCTAATTCAACTTGGCTTGCAGTGAAGACTGCTAAGGAGGTCCAGCATGAGCTGGACTTTTCACTGAATAAACTCAACCATGAGAAGAATGGCATGGTGATAATACTTGTTAGTATCACTCCACCGGCCCTTGAGGACAATTGGAGCCAAGTGCATCATCCAGAACACGTACGTTTCAGCTATGTAGAGGTGTTCCTCTTTGTGAATATTTGGAAGCATCTGGGTGAATGATCCTGGTATGGTGAAAGATGACTCGATCGTAAGAATGCCAATCTTTTTCCATTTGGCCTCAGGGATAACATAGTCCTGGCCAAGATCCAGTTTCTTTGCTTTCCAAGGTTTGTATTCCCCTTTCCAGAAAGAGATGAGCATCGGAACCATGTGTTCAAATAACGAGTGCATGACATCACAAGGTGCTGACGCAACAGATATTGAAGACAAACATGAGAGGAGAGTCCGGCCATTAAGGCCATACTTTTTTGCAAGCGCATCCCTTGACGTTCCTGTAGGACAGCTTCGATTTCAGCCAATTGAGCTCTAATGCGTTCATCAGTACGCATTGGAAGATGGGTGGGATCCCATATGGGACCTTGAGGTGCAGGGTGATCAGAAGGTGGGTGCAGAGGGAAATAGTATATAGTGGAGGGCCTAGCAACATTTCCAATTTCAAGTATCTGAACACCAGTTGCCTCACAAGCAGAGCACGCTGAAAGTGCACTATGACCCTTCTGCTCAAGAAATTTTGTGATGGCTGGTAGATCGCCACATTTGAGGACAATATAAGCATAAAGGTCAAAGTCTTTGCTGAGATGGGTGTTGTGTGTCCTCACACCCTGTGCGAGCTGCTGCAGTTCGAGGTATGCTGGATAGAAATAGGAATTTGGATCTTTGGGCGTGTGTGGACCAGGTGCGATACCAAGACAGATAAGATGCTCAAGATGTGTGCGTACTGTGGGTGGGAGATTGAAATTGACTAGCAAGAGAGGCATTGCCAACTTCTGAACTTGAGATTTCTTGAAAAGTTGGAATCCATCTGAAAAAAGACCCAGAGCAATGTCCCATTTGTCAGAAAAGTGTCTATGGCCCAAAACCTCCCATCATCCATCTTCATGAATGATCTCTACAGTCTTACCGAGGAGAGCATGGTAGTGAGCTCCGTCACAGTAATCTGTGCAGATCTCCAGGTTGTAGATATGATTTCCACAATACATACATAGTTCTTGATAAGACAGATTTGCAAATATTGCCTGAAGTCAAGATATCAGGGGAATATAAGAGAATTTGTTTCGTGGCGTCCTCTTTGCATTGTCAAGAAACCTTGCTTCTTGGTAGAAGGGACAGACCTTAAGATTAGCATATTGTCCTATATATGCAATATATGAGTTCGTGCAGCAGTGATATATTGTCGCCCTGAGATCTGAGAGTTCAAAGAGTAGCCGGAGTGCCCTGTATTCTGAATTGAAATCAAGTTTTCCTACAGTAGTTTCTCGCAAATCATTGTATGACTCTCGAGTGGCATTGTTACAAATCTTCCACCCTATTATTCTTAGAGTGTTGATAGCTGTTTTGTCACATATGTAGTCAACTAATGCCATGTTAAGCAAAGGTTCAGAAATAATGCATCACCACCAAACTCACCTATTGCTTTTCAGCCTTCAATCTCTCTAGAAAGTTGCTCTGACCCATGTAGTCTCGCCAAGAGCTCCTTGGAGTCATCATCGTCCGATTCATATCCTTGGTCCAGTACTCCAATTGAAAGGCTATCCAGGTTGCTGGGTGATCCATCTAGAGTATTGGTCTCATCCGTGGATATTCCATCATGACTAGGGAGTCCAATTTCCTTCCAAGAGGGGAAGGAAAAGCATTCGAGTGAGTCAGCATTTGTGGTTGCATCGTTAATATCTGTAGCACCAAGATCAAATGTAGGGCCATGAGATTCTATCAGAGGGCATGACATTAATGACTGTGGTGCTGTATTTCTTGACTGTGGGTCATTTTCTACATGTCTTTGAGCATCACCTAGCATGTAGAAGTGTAAAACATACCAATCAGGCTCTGCAAACGTGCATATGAATCCAAGGATTCATTATGATGAATCCTTGATAAATCGTCCTCTTTCACTGCTGTAAGCTGTTCTGCAATTGCCAAGTAGTTTTTTCGCCTTCTTTTTTGAGGTTCATCGTCATATCGTAATTTCCCTTTGCATCTGAGATCATTTCCAGCCTGAGATAATGAGATTTCTAAGATTTCTGAGGCCATCATTGATAGCAGTGAAACATATGACCACTAGCAAAGACACAGTAGCTAAGAGCCCCAGAGTCAGACAGAAATCACAGCAGCCACACAAGCGTAGCCAGATGTACAAGGGTCAGTGAACTTGTGATTGTTGTGTGCGTGGTGCTGACTGGCTTACCCTGGGCTGGTCCAGATGATCTGCGATTCCGCACACGATAAGGACTTGGCATTTTTTTGGGTAATGTTTCTAAATTTGGGGGGGTTGTGCCCAGGCATTTGGGGTTTGGACATAACTTGCTTCCTCCTATTTTTCAGCTCCCATATTTTGCTCATACAGCTGGTTGACGACATGTCTTAGCCCTCTTTGAGCCATCAATTGCCATGGTGAGCAGTTCCACCAGATATTGAGCACATATATCCTCACTTGAACCTCACTAGCCCCCAGGCTCTCCTTGCAAAACTAGCCCTGCAAAGAAATCACATTTAGCCCACACAGCATCTCAGAAAAAGCACATTGCAGCTAAGGCAGCAGAAACTCATGCTTGGAACAAGGCTGCAAAGGCTGCAAAGGCTGCTGATGACAGCTCTACACCGTCTGGCTCTAGCACTCTATCTGGCCCACAACGGTCAAGGCCATCAGGACATATAACTTGTAGTTTTAGTACAGGTATGTCATATTCAGGATTTACAGTATGCACTTACAATTGTATTGCATATATTTTCAGGTCAGACCTTGCTCAATGAGCATACCTTGAATCCATCTCCGGCTGGCACTGTTTCTAACCAGAACATGCTGTCTTTACCTCCCACTCAGCCCCCCCAGCCTACTTTGACCTCAGCTCAGTTGTGTGATCAATCACCTAGCTCAACCTCCAGTGATGAGACAGATCCACATCCCAGTGTTTCAGGTGAAGGATGGAGTAAGTCACCATTGAATATATTACAGGGTCCTGATTCTTTCAATCATCAGATGCCTCATCGAATGCCATGATGCATCGAGTGCATGAGAAGAAACTTGTGCTGTATTGAACATATGATCCAAAGGAAGCTCTTGGCTTGATCAGAGAAGAGAATAAGCAGAGGTGGCTTTTTCTAAGGGTGCGTCACATGAGAGCTTCATCATTGCTTAACCTAATGGTTATTTCATTGAAAGGAGATAATTTGGGGCCTCCTCAAGGCGCAAAAGTTCCAGGCAAGTCTAAGTTGGACCAAGCACACCCTCACACAGCATGCTGTTGTTGTGACAGAGGTGAGCAGTACTCCCCACTCAAACTACATGTTTCGCTTATAATTCATGGGCAGACTCAGAGGGAACTTACGAAAGAAGTGGCACATGATCAAGTGTGGAACCAGATCATCAACAAGTCCATACTATACCAGGTGATTGAAGACATTGTGAAGGACTGCTATAATAACATGAACTCTTACAAGTCCCAAAAGAAAAAGAAGTATGGAACGCATTGTGGGGCATTAATGGGATAGTTCCCAGTGAGTAATTGAATTTATTGATCCTTCGCTTTCATGACTTAGATTTTTGACAGTTGTACCGCCAGCACCCTCCTATCGCTCTGTTTGCTATTTTCACTTTCCTAATCCCCACACAGTGCCCATCAATCAACTTTGACCGTTTTTTATGCATGCTTTCCAATCATTTACAACATCCCCTGATGATTCCTCATATGCTTTTATCACATGCTCATCGCTTTCAGACATGCTCTTACCCTTGCTCCCAAGTCCTTGCAAACATTCGTGTTACTGTTCTGTGACTCATTCCTGTACTGTAAATAAGCCTGTCATATACACATGTTTGTAGCATCGCATGGATGGAATTCTCCTTGTTAATGTGACCAAATTTGCTTGAACTGGACAATGAATTTAAGTAATGCATGATAGAATTTTCTGTGCCATGTAAACCAAATCTACCGGCATCGGACATGCTTTTCAGGTACCTGTCAGTTGAATCTTCCATGTTATGTAAACCAGATTTGGTTCTATTGTACGCTGGAAATCACCAGGTAGCTCAGGGTTTCTGGAACACTTTGGTAAATACTTTCCCTGTCTTGTGCACAAAAAATACAGTAGAAAATAAAGGAATCCAAATAGACAGATGATAAAAATTCCTTGTTCTATTCGTTGAAAAAATGGCCTACAATACACTTAATCAACATCCTTAAACATTGGGAATTTTGGCACACTTTACATTACCTTTCAGTTTACATTCTGCCAAATTTCCCTGTCACAATCTTTGACAACATACATGGGATTTCAGTATGTAATACATGTAATTTTGCATGCTAGGTCTAGGGAATTTCAGGGGTCACATTTCCGCTAGTGTCAAGTTAATGACTTGTGATATCCTGATGTTGAGAGTTGAGCACAATGTCTTCTCAATGAAATCTGAAGGATAATAGGGATTATATTAAAAATATACTCTTCTATGTCACTTAGATGAATGGCTCCAGATCATTGACAATAAATGTATTGAGCACATGAGAATTTCATAGGTACTTATATTGTAAATGGAATTCCAATGTATTTAGTAGCATAACCCTTTCCTCATTGTAGATTATATTGTAAATAATTTCACACTGTACTGAATAACTACATTCTAGACATCTTTGAACTATATTTATCATAAGATTAATATAAAATTTTACATAACATCTGAAAATGCCCATAGTGCACTGTGGGCATTTTGGGATGTTAAGCCACATTTTATGCTAATTTAATGGAAATTGTTTTTCAAAAGAGCTTCAAAGATAAGCACATAATACATCATAATCTCATTTACAATGTAGTTCACAATAAATCAAGGGTGACAACACTCAACACATGCTAATTACATTTATAATGTATTTAGCAATATGATTTGCATATGCTTATCAAAGCCATTCACAATGGACATGAAGCACACATTCAAAAGATATTGTAAAGATTATTTTCCATATTACTCACATATCTTTAAGAACTATACTGGGAATAAATTTGACACAACACTTGATATCATGATGTCACAACTCAATGACTCTTGAAGCCAAGACTCATGACATGTATGGTCACACTTCTCAACACTTATCTCACAAAACATCCAGGTTATCAGTGTGTACATGTACTGTACATGTGTGTTAACAGTCAACATCTCCTCTCCCAAATCCTGGTCCTCAGTAGACTTGCCCACATGTGCCACATACTTCAAGGAGTGGCCATGCACCTACCAGAAGGTTCTCTCATAGGCCAAGCACAAACAATATTGGCAATGGACTCACCAGGCTTCTCATTGTCATCATAGATGATCATACAATTCTCATCCCTCTAGATCTATGAATTTGTTGTGTCTGCCATAGCAAGTTTGTGTAAGAGAACAAAAGGGAGGAATAGAGGACAGTAAGGAGGACTTAGCAAGAGAGGCTTTGGCCATTGCGACAGAATGTGAGACAGGTTTTGACAGTGTGAGACAATTAAGGCCGATAAATCGAACTCTTAAGGTATCACACAAGAAAATAAAAAGGGCCTTTAGACCCACTGTCTTCACATCTGTGCAGTTCATACAATTATTCTGAGACCCATACTATATGCTCAATTACTCAGTTTGAACTGTACACTTTTCTGTACTTAAGGCTCTAAAAAAAAAAATACACCAGGAGGGTGTCAAAGCCCTCACCCGGGCCGTTGTTCCCAAGTACAGACAGTTAGAAGTGAGACAGGTTGGCAGTAAGAGCGCAAGGCTCTCCAGAAGTCGCAGGTACCCAAGCATGAGACTAAGACCAGAATGCAAGACTGGAAGGTGAGTAAACAAAACTGAAATCCTGGGCCTGGTGCGAGACACAGCACGAGCCCATGACATGTACAGGAGGTGGCCTGAGGCAGAGAAACTGCCGTATGGAGAGAACAAAAGCTGGCATGAGGCAATCTAAGATAGAACAAAAAAGGCTGGGAGACAAGAGGTGGAGAGAGACAAAGGCGATCATGAAACACAAGATTTGTCCAAGGCAGGAGGGCGATATTGAGCCTGAGGCACAAATGCACCATGGCCGAGGTGACGTTGTGACACATGCGAGAAGACAACAGGAAAAGCTGATGATCCAGGGCCTTGAGAGAGCTCCAAAGACGACAGACAAGGCAAGACAGACAGAAAGGAGAAGAAACCGTGAGATTTTGAGGCCAGCGGTAACGCTGACCTTACATTGATTGTCCACATGAGCTATCTAAGGTGACATCTTGAGCAATGGAAAATAATGTAGAGTTCAGGTGATGTAACACACACAAAGGCCATGTGTGCGTATGGGTGATGTATTGATGATCAATGACCAAGAAATTTGATTTGAGGTCGGACGTAAGATGACAGATAAAAAGAGAGGCACTGAGCCCATGGCGTAAAGAGTCATGTGGCCGAGGTGGCATGCCGACAGTCCAGGATCATTATCTGATGTCCATTGTCATACTTTTCTCGATGAACCTGTTTGAAGTATGAACGCATGAGTCTGGGCATTTCAACAGTCCCAATGACTCATGTAAGTCATAAATGACTGTACACATACTCTGATTCAACTTGTACAAGTACTTTCAAACATACAGATGATTACCCAATCACTGACTTTGCTTGCCTCTCCTTTCGTGTTTCTGTCGTGCTGGTTGTCGCTCATGTAACCCAGCTTGGCTCACCATTTCTGCGAATGGAAAGGACCCGGTCATGATTGAGGGGGTATTCCACATTTTTGGTGACAGTTTCCCATTGTCCACCAACGCCAAGCATCCAATATTGATAGGTTTTGTTAACCATGTCAAAATGGACATACAGATGTCCCATCTTGGATTGCGGGACCACAGGCAGCGACTGAATGCTCGAATCAGCCTGGGAGAAGTACCAAATGGTGTAGCCACTCCCAGAGCTGGAGTTGAATGGCCGCTGGTACATTTGATAACCAGGGTGAGCGCCTCCAGAAGATGCAGCACCTGCAACCCCACAGCAAGAACCCAGCAGCTCTGTTACAGCCTGTGGCTGAGCAACACTGGAACCGAGTTACAATAAGGATGCACAGGGAGAAGAAAAGGCTGCACATGAGATGTACGTGCCTTTGTGCCTGTACATATACCTCTGCGAATTTCTGTATTCCAAGGAGTGCAGGAATGATACCCTGCTTTGCCTGAGGTGAAATGGCCAAGGAGTCAATGTAAACAGTCAAAACCTGTTCAAGACCACTACCGCTGAAGTTTGCTGCCATCAGACTGGCTATGGCGCTGGCAATGACGAGTAGGGATGGAGAGGATGTGTGTGGTTGCAGGATGGCTGCAATCGACTGTGTTATCATGTCGACACTGTTCGAAGTAAATGGACTTAATTATGTTAGACAAGGCAGTGCCCAACGTGGCAGGAAAAATAGCTACCTAAAGCCAGAAGCACCTGCGTGAGCCTGAGCAGCGCAGCTGTCAACAGGCTGGCTAATGATGTGTTACCTGTGCATGAATGTCGTGATCAGGGTTATGCAACTCACTCCATGACCTTTGCCAAGTTCATTAATCTTCCATCTTTCCCCAAATTATATCACCTCATGGTAAATCTCTGTCAGAAGATTGTCTGTATAACACAAAGTCAGTAATTGTTTTGACTGCAGACAATAAGACAAACCGACTTTTGTAGCTCTAGGACACATGTCGCTGCCATCAAGTTGAACTGAACAGCAATCATCGTCGTTACTGTGATTACCGGATGACTCAGTCATAATTTATGGCGAGGTTGGGATGCTAATGGCGGATGAATGAACTGACCTTGGTGTGAATTATAAGGGCCACTGCTGTCTGCAAGGGATGGCATTGTCTTCTCTATTTGGTAGGCTAGTGTTCCCATGTCTGAGTCATTTTTGGTAGCGATGTGAGAACGGGGCAATTCTATGAGCGTCCGGTGCGAAAAAAGAAGAAAATGATGAATCAAATTTAAAAATGGGATGCAAATTTACCATTGAGTACCATATATTTCCGTAGTGGTCGTAAGCGAGCTCAACTAAAATCACAGCGGAGAGAGAACCACATGCAACTACTGTACATCCGGATCTATGTATTGGAATGGTCGAAATTGTTGCACAGATCAAGCTATTGTTGAACAGAGATAAGTGCAAAGTTGGAATAGTTGGAGCTGAGAGACGGTCATAGTCCAAGAAGGCACATCGACAGGCACAACTTTGTTGGAGATGCCTCGGCTTCTCAGTCCTCACTGTAATTTGATTGAACGGTGAGATTTTACACATAAGTACTGTGCACTCCTTCAAGATGTCTTCCTATAAATGCATTTACTAGTAATTTGAATGACCGATGGGCAGCGCAATGTTTTAAAATCTCGTCCATAAAAAGCTGTATCACATCATGATGGTGGAGTCAATGTGGAATAAGGGGATGGGTTAGTTATCGATAGCGCAAAGAACGATTGATGTCATCACACAAAAATTAAACGTTGATCTGGGGACACTACAGTCGAAGCCCTCTTAACCCAAAGCCCTGATAACCACCCCATAATCCCTCATAACCCATAGCTCAGGGTGTCCAACATGTATGGGTTAAGAGGGCTTCGACTGTACTTTTTTTTTTTAAACTGGCACTTATATACTGTGACGTGTACATAATTACAAAGACACAGATCTGGGGATACGTGGATAATGGGATGGCATGCCGGCACAGACAGTGACATGATAATGACTGACAGTTACAAACAGATCTAGAGGAGCCTTTTTTTGTAACTTGCTGCCTACCGCGTTCAAGTCTGTGCTAACACATAACCGAGAACCGAGCCAGAGTTACTGCTCAGATTGCGGCGTTTGAGATCTTTGAGATGTGACAGATTTGGTGTTGGGCCTGTTGGCCGCAGCATTGAGATGTTTTCCAATCACAAAAAGACCACTCCCCCATGGCCAGGGCCTCCATCTACCTGCCTTGCGGTTGCAGATCCTGGTGTCGAGGTCTCAGTTAGGGAGGACCCTAGTACCTCGCTGCCTTCTTTCGAGCTGAACATATGAGACAATAAGTGTGTAAATATAGGCCATTGGGGTGGTGATTGTGGGTGCCTAAAACAACAACTCGAAAGCCCATGGATTGAAAACAACTAATCAAACAATATGATATAGGCATGCATATCAATTATTCTGGACTTTCTCTGTCTTGTAGCTTGTAAGAGAGCTTGAAGGCTCATCAGACCAAAGGAAGTCCCATCGATGATTACCTGGGTCAGTGTACATGCTCTGTGCCCCAGATTGCTTCCAGGGCAATGTCAAAGACGATGGCATGCTCAAAATCTTATCGAACCAATTCCCAGCTCGATGAATACACTGCGCGTCCCAGTACCAGAAGGCTATGCTGCAAGCAAGTATGGCAATTGCCGATGTCATCCTCTATCACGTGCAAGTTAGCTAGCTGGATTAAGTAAATCTTGTCTTGCCTTACCCACATTGTCAGTAACTCGACCATCTGTTCCCTGGCAGTTTTTGGCCTTGGTTGCACCCGCTTTGAGCTGCAAGGCTGAATCCAATACTTGATCACCGTTTCTGGCCCCCATTCAGATACTCCGGTTATTATCTAATGACAATCTTTGGCAGCAGCATATGCCTTCAAAGCGAGATCAAGTAATATGAGTATCTTGTCAGAGTGACTATACCAGATGACACGAACCACAGCTTGCACAATGTCGCCTGCTGTCCAATGCAGGTCTAGATCTCAGATTCTGCCTACATTATGGATTGTTTGAATCACAGTCATACGGAAATGACTCTACCAGGGTGTGATTTTTCAAGCTTGTAGTCCGAGCATAGCCCGTTGATGTTCCTGATAGCACTGTGGCACCCCTGTGAATGAACGTCATGGGAAGAATAATGTTTTCAGAGGTCACATGAGTCATAGTATGCTAGAAGGAAGTGTCCATAAAGTGATTGGAATCAAGTGAATACCAATCTATGCCAGCATATAGGTTGGTCACAGCAAGAACCCTCTGATTGGGTGATACCGCAGAATAACCTCTGGATCAAATCAAATCAAATGAGATTATGTTAACAAGCCAGAGATATCGTCGTACATCTTACAAGATTGAGGGCATATTTGCCATTTGATTTCTAGCGTTTTCAGGTTCTACACTCTATGAATACGGTGGCAGAGTGAGATAGATCTAGAAGTGGTGCTCAGTCAAAGAAACCTACATAACACCATGGTCCAGATATGTCGCCAAGAGGACATCGCTCTCAACTCCTAGGAAGTGAAGTGATCATGCCATAGGCTCTGGCAACTCCCCTTCGAGCTTGGGGAATTTGGGTGGTCTGGAAGCCAGGCAACAACTTCCCAGGTAGCTATCAGTTGCTTTTGTCAGCCCCAGTTTTGAGCAAAGCAACAGAAGATAATGAAACGAACCCATAGTTCCTTGTTTGATCAACTGCACAACGTTTCCTGAACTAACGGCCAGCAATGTGCCACTTTGCATGATGCTATGGACAGGGCCAGGGACGTTGTTGAAGGTATGATAGTATGCGTTTCGCTGTGAACAGAATCCCGTCTATATCCCTATGGACATGAAAATGACAGGTGCTTACATCTTCAGAATCATTGAGGCATATGGTATGGACATTGCCGCTCGCATCGCCAGCAATGATAGTGTAGCCAAAACGAGAGTGCCAGAGCAATGCCATTACAGGTGCTTTGAGTTGAAAGCAACGAAGCTCCCGACCACATCCGTTACCTCTGAAGATGATAACAAGGCCATCATCTGCCCCACTCGTGAACAACGATCCATTGTACGAAAATGCCAGTGCATTTATGGAATCTCCATGTTTGATGAGGGTCCTCTGTAGTATGTATGGGCCCATTTCCGAGTCTCAAAGGTACTTGATGCGGAAGCGATAGGAATCCAATAGAAAAGCACTTGCAGATCTAGAACAGTTAGGCTCATTCAAGCCTTATACAGTGACTCAAAAAACTGTCCCAATGTTTGGCACTTTTTCATTGTTTGTGACATAGCATTACACCAAGACAAAACATAGCCAAGTGTCAGTATATGTCAAATAGTATTACATAATGTCTACATCCTAAATCAAAAATTATGTAATTTGATGTAGTATCTATG
>QFDW01004318.1:1690-17348 GCA_003315895.1 Lactifluus rugatus | reverse complement strand
TATATACAAGGTATTGTAATAAAAAGTTATTGTTACTAGGTATAGAAGCTGTAGATATTTAAAGATTAAGGATCAATGTATTACAATGCCTAGATACCATAACAATACATAGATGCTGGAAATTTTTCAAGATAGAGACTGAATAAAAAGATATTTAATTCCATAACAAGGTGGACAAGTTATTACAATGCATTATAATGCCTAGATAGAAATGTTTTGGTGATGGTAGTCTACAAGCTAAAACTGCCAGACCAATAGCAGAAAAAGGGCGTACACCCAGTCTTCCATGCATCATTAATAACACCTTACCAGAAAATGACAGAACATGGAGTCAACTTCGAAGAGCCACCACCTGACATTATAAAAAATAAAGAAGAGTACAAGGTAGAACAGGTATTGGCCTTAAGGCATTCAGGAAGAAAGAAGGTGTTACAATACCTCCTCAAATGAAAAGGGTACTCAGATGTGCACAATAGTTGAGAACCAGCTGATCAGGTGCATGCATTGGAGTTAGTGGCAGAATTCTACAAATAAAACCCAACAATAATAAGAAGGATTAACATAAAAACAAGCCAAGCAGATGAAGAGACAACAGCATCCTCTTAGATGATGACTTCTACCCCTACTACTCCCTCCATTGTTAACACCTCCACCTCTTATGTTACCCCACTGTGGCAAAGCCCTGAAGCCATCAACCAGCATCTTGTGGCAACATCAGTTTGTTTGGCATGTATCAAAAATGATGCCATTTTGTTATGGAATCCATAGGAGTGGAAAAATGTCTGTATATATATGGACAGTGTTAGGACAATTACAGACATGCTGTATAGCAAGGCAAGCTACCCAGAGCAAGACCCCCTTGACTAGTTTGAGAAAATGGAAGAGGGAGGAGTACAAATCAAAGGATTATCACACATATAAGATGACATTGCAAGGTATAGAGGCCTGTTTACTGAACTTACCTAGTAGAACTCCCATGATGGAATCATGTAAACCATAGTATGAAGTCAAAACACCACCTGATGAGATAATCAATTCGACAGACTTGTCATTAAAGAATGAGTCATATACACACTACTGCACTTATGAGGTGACCAGCCTCACCTAGCACATATCTGGGCCTCCACCTCTACCAAGTGATGGCAGGCCATGGCCCAGGCTATTACAGACCACACTAACTCACTTGTGTGATGGAAGATTGATTTACACCACCACAGCTTTAATTCCTTGGAACTCATGTCTGATGGTTGCAAGAGGCAAGATAGAATTCAGAAGGCCTGGGACCCCAGTTAGACCAGGACTTACGTAGAGATGGAGTCCCAATGTTGGTATTGTTGGATGTGGACAGACTATTATGAGAACCAATGCATGAAACCCCACCTGTGCTGTTTGCCATATGCTGACCTCTATCAAGTCCTTCCCAGCCATCACTTTTATGGAGGAGGGTGTTACCTCAATAAAATCAAAGAAAAATTGCAAGAGGCTGTTATCTCACCCCCCTTGCCTCAGTCTGATGATTGCTGCTCCTGGGCAGACCTCATGGTTAGTAGAACAACATGCCTAGGGGAAGGGGTACTATTATGGAGCTCTAGCATGAGAGGAGACCCAGCAGCAGATAGCATGGATGAGGACTAAGAAGAGCATGATATGCTATTTGCTAGACTATTCTGAAAGCTTCTAGTATATTCTTATAATGACATTGTTTTATCTTTCTCTTTCTTTAGTGTTCCATATGACGTTGATATCTTCCATTTTATTTACTTGTGTAGTAATAGCATGACTGGAAGGGTACACGTTTCGATCCTGTATGAATAGTATAAGTAGACAATAGGCTGGTAGCTTATACCCTAGCCTTAACTTCATTTATACATCACAATCAACTTCTTGATCCTTTGTAGGCCAAATCATTACTATGGTTGGTTTGTCCTTCACTCCTTGGCTGCTTCACACAACTCTTCTCTCATCTCTGCATCCCCTCTTCCATGTCATAGTCAGCCCATGTACTTCATATAAAACTCTCCTCTGAACATTGTCATCTAAGCATGACCCTGAGGATGACTTGCTCTTGGCTTGGTCTGGGCAATGATACCAAGTCTAACTTGGTCAAAAGAATGAATGAATCTCAATTGCCACACTAGGCATTTGGTCCAGTCAAACCAGTAATAGGAATAATTCTGCTCCTCCTCTTAAGACGATATCAAGGGTATCCCTAATGAAGTTGATTTGGTAGATTCTGTTGACTAATGCCTCAGCAACAATTAGTTGTGTCAATAAATTGGTTACTTGCAATAGCTGTATCTGCAAGGTCTGAGCTTCTTGTATCTTGTAGTTCAACAATTGAACTAGAAACAACATTTCTGTTTCAGTAAGTTAGAGTGAGCTTTCTAGGAAAGCCAGTTTAGAGCTTCAGCTTTTGTTACAGCTTGACTGGGCTGGTTGCCAACTAGGCATTCAGGATTTGTTTGGTTCTAAGGGGGGCTTGAAGCACTACACTGAGATGCCTGCCCATCCATACAGGGATACTGAGGTATCAACTATCAGTGGGACAATAATATGAAGTGTTATAGCACACTAAGTCAAGCTTTGAGAAGTCCCACCTTTAAGGAACTTTAGAGTTCTGGGGTAGAGATGAGAGAAAGGAGGCTTTTTAGGCAAGTAGTGAAGAGCATAGTAGATGGTAGTTAATTCAAAAAAGCTAAAGCCAAAGCTGGGGGTTAATGTCCCAGCTGAGGCCTACTTATACATGAAGTCCCTATTGTCCTATCCTAAGATGTAACAATGTGGGAATGATATTGTACAACACAACCACAAGACACCTAAAGGGTAAAGACAATAGTTCACCCAAAACAATAGACTGAAAAGAACAATAATGCATACCAGATTGAGCTGAACAATAGAAGTTGTTTAGGCCCTTGGCCCACAATGTCCACCTGTGACAAGGTCATGTGCCAGAGGGCTGAGCGTGTATAGGGAATGTAACAGATAATGGAGGGTATTTGTTGCCTACCCTCTGTTATAGGCCTGAGCATGCCCTAAAACTGTCTCACATATGTTGATGAGGAAGTTTAAAATACTTCCTCATTGGCATACAACCAAGAAAGAGGGTTGTTTCAAGACAACCCTCAATCTTGACTCTAGGATGGCATGGTGGGATTTCAACCACACCATCCTTTCTGATGATCTATACATGCTAACTTGTTTGATATCTGTTCTATGAATTGGATTTGATTATTATGGGCCTAGATAGCAATGAGTTAATGCTAAGATAATCTTATTTGAGGTTATTTAGAGGTTACATCTATAACAGTGGTGACCATTTCTGATATAACATAATAATTTGGCAAAACAAAAGTGCATGATGCATGATGCATGATTTGTGATGCATGTGACCTGATGTATGTGATGGGAATTCTCAGATTCTTAGGAGTGCCTCATGTTTTTCTTATCTATCCTATTTTTAGTATAAAGGGAATGCATACCATGGCAAACCCCCTAGATTCTGAAGATTGCCCTTTTTGGGTGAAAAGTGTATAGACTGATAAAGAAGAACTGGAGTTTATGCAGCTTCTGTTAGACCAGAAGAGCGCTATAGCACATAGTCAGATGTTCAAGGAGCCAGTGTTTAGAGACATTATGGCTAAGCTGAAAACCCCTCAAAGAGGCCCCAAAAGGACTGTAAGGGCCTGCATGACTAAATGGAAGAATGTGAGTATCTCTTTTATTCGTATTTGACACCATTTTTCATATTCTCATAACCTCATATAACTAGTTGAAGGATATCTATAAATTGGTCTATGATCTGTAGAACAAGTCAGGCATCAACTGGGATGTGAAGACAGGTTTTACTATGTCAGAGGATGTGAGTCCACAGTTTGTAGAACTTTGCAAGGTATGTATTCATGTTTAATGTGTTGACAATGCCTAACTGCTACTAGGGTGATAAATAATTTGTCAAGTTTGCCGACAGAGGCTGGCCATTTTGGGACTCTATGGCAGAGTTGATGCCATTGAAGGCCAAAGGTGTCATGCTCAGCCTTGTGTGTCGTAGTCTAAGTCATTCGTTGACTAGTTCTAGCACTAGTAAGGCTTCCTGAAGCTTGCTAAGTTCGAGTTTCAATGGAGATACCTTTGAGGAGAAGTCGCTTTCCTTAGTTCAGAGGATTAGAACCAATAGAAGCTGAATTGCACAGGAGAACAAGCTTAAGGCAAGTCCTCCTTCAAGGCGGGTCTTATATACATAAGAACAGAGTCACTAAGAGTCAGAGCTAATGGAGTCGCTTCTAGTCATACAGAGTCATCTACCTAATTGACTTAAGAGGAGTCGATATGAGTCATTCCACGTTGGAGTCAGTAAGAGTCGGTAAAGAGTCATACATGTATTATGAGAAAGACAGTCCAAAAAGTAAAGTAGATGGTCATGTGACCATTTTTGTGACAAAAGGCACCTATGCTCATTGGGGTACAAGTCATGCAGCACCTTCTGTGGCAGCATCATCTTCAATAAACCCTGGAGCTACTGTATCTTGGAAGAGGTGGTGGGCTGCATCAATGGTGGTGTGGGCATTTATAGGAGGGTCTAGTGAGAGGTCTGCAAAATGGGCTATCCATTCCAAATGGAATCTATTGTCTAAAAAAAGCCTGAAAATTGATCCTCTTGTGAGTCATTCTCATTTGTTGATGTTTGTTCTGTCTAATAGTAGAAGCAGAGGCCTGTATGGTCAGATCCTAGCAAAAGATTGAAAGAGATTAATAGATCAGAGAGGTGGCTAGAAGTGAGTGCTGCTTTGTTTAGCAAGACTATGTTAAGAATGGAAGGAAGGTGTCCCTTCAGGCCCCACCAAGTGGAGACGTGGTCCAGATTTAGGCACATGAGGTTTTGATGGACAAATCAATTTTCTAGAAGGTGACTCCATCTTGATGTTGAACAGTATAGTGGGGACCAGAGATTACTATGGGTGTTGAAGTCACCTATAATGGCCAGAGAGATGGTGGGGTCTATTGTGGAAGTCAGTAGGTGGTATAGGTCATGGCCAAACTCTGGAATGTCATGGTAGATGTTGAGGAGGTGGAGAGTAGTCTCATCTGGGAATGAAAGCTCTATGAGAAAGGAAGAGAGGCTAGTGAGTGGTGAGTTTGTAATGGTAGTTATGATGCATTGATCAAGGAGTGTGTATTTTATATAAAAGAGCATTTTTATGGTTTGAGAGCCTGTGTGGGGCAGTTCAATACAGACCCAGAGGTTGTTTGCTGCCCTGCAAAATACAGGTGTTCCCTCCAGGTCAGAGTTGGAGCAAATAGTGCCAATTTTCCCAAACCAGGGTTTTTGAATGGCAAAGGTATCTGTGGAACTGGATTGTAATAGTGTGTGAGTCATAGCATTACAGCATTGCATGTTGACACTGAGGATTTCAATTGTGGGTTGTACTACCATGAACAAATAGATCTTGAGTGCATATGAATTCCCATGTAACCCAGTTGGCTTTGTCTATGGAAAAGGATGTAAATTGGTCCACTGTTGGTTGTTTCTTACACTAAACTAGGTCCCAGGCTAAGGAGGTACAAAGTAGGACCAGGTGTGGGTTGTTATCATTCAGCATAACTATCCTAGCTTTGGGTTTGGGAGGGGAGTGTGGTTGAGGTTCTGGGTTCAGTGATGGGGTGTAGAAGTCCACCCAGAGAGGGCAGACCAGGTCACCCACAATGTGTCCCTTCCCATTTCCTTTAAGGATTTGCCTGGGTTTCTCTTCAACCAGCAATTGCAATTGATACAAGAAGGGATACAATTGCATTTCCCCATCTCCTTGTAAGAGCTAAGGGATTTGCAAGAACTCACATAGTCCTTCTTGAGGTGTTTGAGTCCACAGAGTTTGCAAATAATGATGTCAGCAGCTAATGTGCAGGTGTCAACCAAATGGCCTATGCCCCAGCAGAAGGTGCACTGGGAAAAGAAAGGTTTCTATATCTTATATTGGAGGCATATGTGTTTACTATAAAGGAAAGGTAGGAAGTGGAGAATTCTCAATACAATGTCTCCTTCAAGGTTGATGACCAAGAACTGTGCTGTTGTGTGTGTTTCTTCTGGGCCAATTGTCTTCTTTAGCTAGACCAGGTTGGTAGTAAGGAGGAGGCCCACACAGTTTGGATTGTTGGCAGGTTCCTTGTGAAGGCCCATTGCCAGAAGAACTGCTCCATCTGGTCCCTAAAGAACTGGTATGTTGTATGCTAGTAGATATGTGTGTCCTTAGTGAGGGCACAAGTAAGAGTCTATAAAGGGAGCTAGTAATATCTCTCTGAGGTTGTATATGTCAGTGAGACTAGGGCTTTCAGCAAATGTAAGAATAAAAGTGTGGGAACTTTCTCTAGCCCAGTGGCCATTCAAGAGGGTTAAAGGGGCTCCTTCTACTGCCCAATGTTATTGAAGGAGGGCTTGTTGGAGTTTCCTAGTAATATCTCCTTAGGGTCTGTAAAGGGGCTTCAAAAGTTGTATCAGAGTCCTCTGATACAGTAAATCATGAATTCTGCTCTATGAGTGGGAGGAAAGGATTGGGTCTTCTTCTTGGTTGTGGGTTTGTTGGGTTTGGGTGGGTTGAGGTAGAGGTCTATAATCCTGGCCATAGGAAGGTTGTTAGCTAGGTATTTTCCAAACCTGGCTTTGTAGGTGGTGAGTAGGTCTTTGTGACTAAGCTTCAAAAGATCTTCTTTTGATAAACTGATGGAATGTGGCAGGTTCATGGGTTTTGAGGCTAGTTTGGGACCTCTTGCTTTGGGACCTCTTGTATCAAAGGGGTAGGGGATGGTTTGCATGTTGCATCAGCAAAGAAGACTTTCTTTTCTTTCTTATCAATGACTAACCAGTTGTCATCTTTAGTGGTCTGAGGAAGCATTGGGAAGTCTTGGTTATCATGCTGCATGTCTGCATCTTCACTGTTGATTTGTGGTGGGGGAGGAGGTGGCAGGGGCATCCCTCTAAGTTTCTCTTTAGAGAAAGAGGCTTGTAATGAGGGAGGCACTGGATTGGCTGTGGTAGTTTAGGGTTTAGGATAAAGATAGGGAAGTGTTCTTCCCAACCTGGTGCCATTGGCTTAGTTCCTAACTCAGTAATTAGGGCAAGTAGGTCAGTGAAGTAAGATGGGTGTATCTGTAAACCAGAGGGGACTAGAACCATTTCATCTTCCTGGTCTGGGATGTCTTTTAGATCTTTAGGGCCTGTCATAGTCCCAAAACCTGAGAGATACTCTATTCTGGTCATGCAGTCTACCAAGTTGCATATTTTGTCCAACATAAATTTGTGTTGGTGTTTGAGATATGCAACATCTCCTTAATTGAAAGCATTGAGATCACGAGGAGTGTGATTGATCAGGGCTGTGGGTTTGGAGAGAAGGTGAGGAGACATACTATAATTAGCTCAGAACATAAGCTGGATGGCATTGCTGAGGGTATGCCTATTGGTGTATCTGAGCCCTCACCCTTAAAAGGGTAGGTTCCCATAGGAGTCAGTCATTTGCAGTGTGTGGTTTTTGCTGCTGATTTATAAGTCTTGAGCAACTTTTGTGCTTGGATCTGGAGTTCTTCCTAATTGTTTTGGATTGTGGATTTGTATGTTCATTTGAGGTGTAGGATAACAGCCGCATGGTCTGCTTTGAGTGTTTTCTTAGTATTGTCCATATTTTCTGCAAGTTTGTGTTTCAAAACTTGTAGTGCCATATTGTATTCTTAGTAATAGTGTTGTTCTAGAACTTGATGTTCCGTATTGCAAGCAAGTTTGGTTTTTTTCAGTATTTTCACCCATGCTTTCTTATGGTGTAAGCAGCCTTACTTCTGGCACAAGGTGATTGCTTCTTATTCATAGCATCTGATTGCTCATTTTCAGGTGTCTTCTGTGAGGTGTGGGAGGGTTGAATATAGGATGAATTTGACCATCTTCTCTACCCAAGGGCAAAACTGTTCAGAGAGTTCCTCAGTTGGTTGAGCCAGAGCTTGTTTGAGTATTGAATCTTGTAGAGAGGATAGTATCAAGGTGTGCCAGGTATCTGCTTCCCTGGACAGTGTCACATATGTAGTGTTAAAGCATAAAGTGTATGCGATCTGAAGATTGATGCTAAGCACCAACAAGGCTTATTGGAGGGTAGGTGCTGATCGAGCAGTGTTGCCATCCTCAAGGCATTTCATACAGAGTGCTCAGCCATCTGGGTTAAGATGTGCTTCTATGAAGAATTCCATAATGGTGTGTAGTAGTTTGGTGAGGGCTTGTGTGTCTACATTTGGGGTGTCATTTAAGTCTGCAAGAGGGAAAATGGACCAAGCAAAGTTTAGGTTGAAAGGACCCATCATGTTGCTCAGTCCAATCTTAATGGAACTCAGAAGAGTTGTTGTGAGATTAATCCACAGAGGGTGGTAGGTGGTTTTAGGATTCTTGGGGTGGAATTCATAGCTAAGTGCTATGTAGATGCAATCAACTGCATCTTTAAGGATATGGCCATTAGGAATATCTTTCAAGAATTGCAGGTCAAGGATGGTGTGAGAAGGGGCTTTCAGAGAACTGCCTGTAACCAGGTGGACAAGTTGCAGTTCTGGTGGAAGTGGCAGGGGTAGGGCAGGAGACCCCATAAAGTATGCACTGTAAGATCCAAAGTGGTGGGAATCCTGCCAGAAAAGGGCAATTGTGTTTCATTTCCCACCAATAAATGGTGATTTTGTGTTTGGTTGATTTTCGGAGGGTGGCTGAAGGTGGGAAAAATCATCCACTTAGTGGATGATTTTCCTCCCATCTACATGGCAGGCAGTGGGATTGTTTTACTTTCCCACCAATTTCCACCATCTAAAAATGGCTAAAAAGGATGAGAGACTGGTGGAATTTCCACCATTTTGGATCTTATAGTGATAGGTCGAAAAAAGAAGGAGGGGAGTCAATTTCATCTAACATGGTGAAATTGTGTGACAAGGAGGGAGGCAAGGGCAACTATAGCCCCCCCATGTTATAGGGAGGGCTCCCCTGTTACTTGTGTAATAGGAGGCTTGTTTGTGTAGATAGTTGGAATCAACTTAAGCCATATGGTCTATTTTTTATTGACATGTAACCAATAGAGGATAAGTCCTCTCGAGCCAGGGGATAGTCATCCAGATTATCAGGTCAACTTATGGAGGACTGCCCCACCCTGTTACAGTCTGGTTCCTCAGGGGTTCTATGCCCTAGTTCCCTTTCCCATTTCTAGCATACTAGTTCGGTTATTGTCACATCCCAGATCCTCAGTATAACCAAGTCTCTGTCTTGCCATGTTTGACCATGATTTGTAATCATGGAGTCTGCATGACTAACCATCACCTAGTCCCAAGTTGTGTATTATGCCTGTTGCCATGTGGTGCCAGATGTCCTGTTGGGGCAGTATTATACTCATACCCCATCTGATGGTTTTTATTCTCAAATCCTGACCTTATATAAACCCTTATTCTCTGCCAGTGGAGACCCCTAGCAATAGGGTGTAACAGAGGGCTGACCAGTCACAGTAATGGTTATTATGTCATTATTAAGGATGGGTATCACTCAGCCTGGACCCATTTGCCTGAAGGTGGGTTTGAACCAGAGACCTCTGTGTGACCAGAGCTTGTACCTCTATGAAGCAACTGTACCCTGGGGTAAGGTACCACTAGGCCACCCTGCCCCCTTGGTCAAGAGGTTTGAAGTGCATATAAGGGATAGGAGAGGAGAGTGAAGAGGGTAAGCATTCATCTTGGAAGAGTGGCATTAAGATGGGGGGTGGAGTAGGGCTAAGCTCCAAGGGTGGATAGCTGCTAGCAAAGGGGCTAGCATAAGGATCAGTAAGGATTGCTTCCTCAGAAATAGAGATAGATGTAATAGAAGGGCTAATTTGGGGTTGTAAGGTGTCTGCTGGGTTTTCCTTAACAGCATTGGTGTCTGGTTGAGTTCCTTGGGCAAGTTAGTAAATGGTTATGGGTGGGTTGGATGAGGGACATACTCTTACATTTTTTCTTATTCTTTCTAATCTCAGTGGTGGATGTAGTAGAACCATTGGATAAAGCAATTCTAGCTATAGTAGTAGAATGTTGTAGGAGTTCTCTAGTTTTGACTGTGGTGTTATTTGTCATTGCTAAGAGAAATTCTGAGAGGACAGTAGGGGGTTTGTGAGTTTGTTAGTGTTTTTAGGGAATTAGGATGGATTAACAAAGTGTTATGATTCTTATAGACCATGGCTTAAAGTGAGCTTATTTGAGAGGACTCTATGCTTTTCTTTGTTCAGGTAGATAGTTATCATACTATCACAATGTCGAGATAATCTAATAAGAGTTAAAAGAAGATGATGCACAATATGAGGATAGATTTAGTGAGAAGCAGTTACTAAGAATAGGATTGTGGATGAAGCTGAAGCTAGGGAGCTACAGTGAAATCCTTACCAACTATATACTTAGAAACACATGGCAAATGTGAGGTATAGTATAGCCCTCTCAATAGGGGAGGCAAACATGAGTTTATAGTATAGACATATTTATCAACACATTGCTACAGTATATATCATGGACACATTAAAACATATAGGGCCTGGACAGCAATGGGTTAATGCTAAGATAATCCTATTTAGGGTTATCTGAAGGTCACATCCATAATAGTGGTGACCATTTCTGACATGACATAATAATTTGGCAAAACAAAAGTGCATGATGCATAATGTATAATTCATGATGCATGTGACTGTAAGCTCAGCTCTCAGAAGTTGTCATTGTCAGCAGTTTGTCAGCAGTTCCACAACCATCTTCTTACTCATTTTCCTTTCCCCTGTACCACATGCCTTATCAAGAACAGAGCCAAGTGGATGGCCAGCAAGAAGCACAACAGCATGATATGCAGATAGTACTGCCACCTGATTTTCAACCCACTTTGCCATTTATTCTTGCTGTAGACTGCATCACCATTGACATTATGCAGCAACTCATCAAACTGCACACTTTCTGCATCTCATATCACACATCTGCCCTCTCTAGAGAAGATTGGATGCAAAAGCTACTTGCTAGGCACCTAGAATGCATTTGGAATAAACTTGGCATATATCAGAGTATGTTTATGCTCTTGCTCAAAGCCTTGAACAAAGTTGGCCTTTGGTCTTCATGTTATGTCTCAATCTAAGAGCAACTTGCAATCTTCCTTTACACTGTAGTTACAGGGCTAAGTTATAGACATGTCAGAGAGCATTTTTAATGGTCACACAGCACAATTAACAAGTAAGTGTTGATGATGCCCTTAATTGTTTCTAACCTATTTCCAGATACTTTAAATTAGTTCTATAAGCATTTTTGAGCCCCCTCTTCTATACAACATATGTGCAGCTTCCTGCTGCTAATTCACCCACTCTTCTTGAAATCTAGAACTCATCTAAGTTTTACCCTTTCTTTAACAATGCATTGGGTGCTATTGATGGCACTCACATTGCTTGCATGGCATCTACTGAAGACAGTGATGTGTCAAGGAACTGCAAGGGTATGATTACTTAAAACTGCCTTATGGCTTGTACCTTTGATCTTTGCTTCACATATATTTTATCTGGTTGGGAGGGGTCCACACATGATTCTACACTTTTTTATGATACCTGTTCAATGAATTTTTACATTCCCAAAGGCAAATATTATCTAGTAGAGGCTGGTATTGCATTGTCAGATGTGCTGCTTATTTCTTATCAAAATGTGTAGTACCATTTGTCTGAATGAAATTGTAGCAATGATGTGTAAGTGATTTATTCCTACGAACATCTCCCACTAACATACTTCAAAGCCTACACAATTAGAAAGAGTTGTTCAATTTGTATCATGCAAGTGCTTGCAATATTGTTGAGCAGATCTTTGAGATCCTTAAGTGGTGCTTCAAAATCCTCCACATTTCACCAGAGTACCATATGAGTATTCAGGCCCAGATTTCACTTGCACTGGCAGAGCTTTACAATTTTATTTGGCGATATAACCTAAACAAGATTTACAAGTATATTGAAGGACCTTTTACCCTCCAAATAGGTTCTGCCAAAAGGGTTGGAGAGCTGGGAGCAGAACTGGTGACACTAGCTAAGATAAGTTATGCTAATGCAAGGTGAGATAGAATTGTATAGGAGATGTGGAAACAATATTAGCAGTATCTTATATTGTGTGATGAACAGTAGCACTCAGTTGTAGCAAATTTATATATCTGTACTAGGTGTAATACAAAAATTTTTACAAGTCTAAGTTCAAATTAACAAGTCAAGCAGGCCTCTTTTTATAAATCTCCTCTAGCTGCTGCTGAAGCTACAAACACATCAAACCCTTGTTATCCACCTCCTTATACATGGCATAGAGCTTGCATACTGTCTCATCCCATTCAAAGAGCTGAAGTACTTAAAAGGTGTTATCATACGATAGCCATTCATCACCCTCATGTTTGTACTTCTTTATATATTGAAAGAACTGAGAACTCATATTGAGTTTAGATGCAGGTGGTGGTGGTAGCATTGATAACAATGGCACATTGTGCATATTGTAGCACTGATTGATGGCATTTTAAAGGAGTGTCAGCCTGTCTGTGATGTTTACTTTTTTTTACTCATGCCTAAATTGTGAGAATAGCCAATAGAAGTATATTTGCACTTTGCAGCATCGAAGGACATGATTTGGCATGGAGCCGACAATGATGCCCCAATAGCAGATGCAGATACTGCCTCAGGAGGTGTAGATAATACCACAGGATGTAAAAACAATACCTTAGAAGGCACAGACAATGCCACAGAACATGAAGATAATGCCTTAGAAGGTGCAGACAACGCCTCAGGACATATAGATGATGATGGTCTGGAATATTTTTGATACTATAGATTTCTATCCCTACTTCAATTTGGGAGCAGAGATCAAACCTGTGCAGTCGATGGTATTTTACATCTCATATATTTGATTGAAACCAGTATGAGATTAGAACACATCATATGTTTAATCTTCTTTGACATATCTGGCTTTTTGATTATATAGACCCAAATCATACATGCTAAGTATTTTCCCTTTACAGCTTCTTACTTTCCCTTATTATATGGATATGCTCATTCCTCTCTTCCTACACAGCTCATCTTTCCTTCAACAACTATATCTTATCCAGTAAAGAGCTTTCAATAGAGACACCACAGGGATCTCTTCTCTCACCCATTTTGTCAGTGATATTTACAGCACTACTGCTCTGCCTTCTCAATGAAAGCAGAGCAACACCATTTACTAATTTTGAACTTTATATAGACAATGAATGTATTACAAGCAGTAGCCCTATCTATCATGTAGCACTAAATAGGGTGGCCTAGTGCTACCAACTAGCCTCACATTGGCTTCACACCAACAGCTTATAGATTGATCCTGAGAAAACAGAATTTATGTGCTTTTGCCTCCACCACTTAACATGCAACTTCAGAGCATCAATCTCTTGAATCTAATTATGAGACAGCCATCACGGCGAATATCTAGTCAAATCCTCTCAAGTGATTCACTACCTAGATATCTACCTCACTCTGTCACTCAACTGAGAGAAACACATTCAAATTATGGTGGCTAGAGCTTACTCCACTCTTATCTTGCTAAGGATACTAGATAACTCAGTTTGAGGTCTTGATTTTCCTAATTGAAAGAAAGTGTACCAAGGGATTATTATCCCTGTCATAACTTATGGCTTACCTATCTAGTTTATAAATACCCAACAAAAAGGTCTGATCGAAATCCTTTAAGTTGTACAGAATGAAGAATGTCAAAAAATAGTGGAAGTGTTCAAAACCACCTCTGTTAACCCTTTATATCACATTATAGGGATTTTCCCAATACACTATACTCTATATAAACTCTGTTTACAATATGTGAATTGTGTTATGGAGCTTCAGCACAGGAGGAGACCCAGCAGCAGATAGCACAGATGATAACTAAGAAGAGCACGATATGCTATTTGCTGGACTATTCTAAAGGCTTTTAGTATGTTTCTATGATAATGTTGTTTTATCTCCCCCTTTCTTCTTTCCTCTTATCTCATTACTCTACTTTTATGTTGTAGTCAGCCCACATACCTCACACAAATTTATCCTCTGAATGTCGTCACCTGAGAGTGACCCTGAGGACGACTTGCCTTTGGCTTGGTCTGGGCAATAACACCAAGTCTCACTTAGCTGAAAGAACAAATGAATCCTGACTGCCACACTAGGCACCCAGTCCAGTCAAACTGGTAACAAATTGCCTTTCCTACTTACCTTAGATCTTTAGAGTCCTTTATTCCTTAGCCATAAACCCATTATGTTACTGGCCCATTCATATCACACCTAGCTTTATACTTCAATGGTTGATAGAGTTGAGGAATCTCAACTTAGAGACTACTTACATACTTTCTAAAAACCCTTGGGATGGCCTCTGGTCCTACAGTAAATATAAAGATATAACTCTACTCTGCAACCTGGAACATTTATGAAACACTCTCTTAGTCTTACATTATCCTAGACTATGAACACTAATAGTTATTCTTCACAGGATACCTCTTCCAGGCCTTACTAAAGGGCTTTGCTGAGTCTCCAAACTTGGCTGCACTATAGAATACTTCAGCAGGTGCTTGATAGGTCTCTCACCAGAAACAACTATTTATAATTGCCTACTGGACTGCTTACATACCTTACCTACAATATAGCTTAACCATGCTACCATCCTTTGCTTCTTTCTTCCATGGTTATTACATACAACTTACCTTACTTGAACCCATTACAAATACTGCTCTCTGTCTTACACAAACACTTATATAGCCAAACTAACATCTCTTCTAAGAACACACCCAGAACTCATGGTGGAACTATAGGGCTTCAAGAAATCTTGGAAGGGAGTCTTCAGTTTGAGAGAGGTGGTTACAACCTATAAGGGGAACTTCTTCTAAACTTAGTAACTCTAGACTTTCTAGACCACACCATCACTCTCTAGAGATTGAATCTTAGAGAGAGCATCATATTTAAAAACCTATACCATAAAGCTTAGATTGCTTGCAAAGATCTACCTTTCTACACACCTCTAAGCTTTATATAGGACCTTTTCTCATACCACAACTGAGCCCTCTTTTTAAATGGTCTACAATTAGTAAATTGACATGCCTTTATCATAGATTACAGTGATGTTTTCTGCAAAGGGGCTGAAGACAATACAACATATGAGTGCAACTATCTCCCACCGCCGTCTTTACAAGATTCGATTGATAATAGTGCATAGAGTGAGGAGGAGCCAACCTTACCATCATGCACCTTAGCTTGCATAACATTATATCATCTCTTTCAAGATTGTGAACTTCATAAAGATACCTGTCTCATCTCTATTTGAGGATTCTTGGATTTCACAATCTTTAGCATCTTTCTAGGAGGCCAATATCTAGCCTTCTACATATTCTAAAGCCAAACCACCTTATGCCCTCTATCACATAGAACAGATCCACTAGACAGATTTCCCACACTATGAGGAATGGATAAGTCTCTCTCACTATTATCATGCCTTATATACTTACGATACAATACTACTAAGTTTTATACATACATACCTCAAGCACCCTAAATGTATCACTTTACTTAAGTAGAGTACTCACTGTCTGGTTACTTATATAGGGACAATAAACTCTTATTCAAAAAAAAAAAAAAAA
>QFDW01004281.1:0-82577 GCA_003315895.1 Lactifluus rugatus | reverse complement strand
GAGGTCGCCAAATTCGCTGCGGGATACGGGTGTGAATGTGCCAGATCCGCCGCATGCGAGGATCGCCCCGTAGAAAGCGTGCAATTGAGACAAGTCGAGGCTTGCCTGGACCGCAGGCAGGAAAGTCGGGGATGAGTTGGAGCGTTTTATAGGGGAGCACGGAGGGGATGCTTGAGGATGCGAGAGAAGCGGGAGTGAAGCTTCGGCTCGACGGCATGCCAAGAGGAGCGCAAGCAAGCCGAGACGTGCGTGCAGGCCGAGATTGCGAACTTTGTTGACAGTCTCGCTGTTAGTTGAGCCTTTGGACGACAGGGCGGGCGAGGTAGCAGGCGCGACCTTGGAAGCTGGGGCATATGCCTTGAGAGCAGCAAGGATATGTGAGGGAGTTACCGGAGGCGTGTCTTTGTCACTGGCAGGGGGTTGTGTTACAGCAAGGTCAATTGCGCCTCGAAGAACCTCAAACAGGGAGCGCACATCGCCCGTCTGCGCGGCAATTTTCCTGGAAAGGAGAGAAAGGGTTGGCACGGGAAGAAACCGTTGTACGAGTGCCTCAGGGATCGGGCTTTCAAGGGAAGTGAGTGGTTGGAGTCGCGACTGTAGGATGGAGAGAAGCTGCTCAGGATCATAAGGTGCAAAATGAAGTGTAGAGACACCAGTGACGCTGTCCACAGAGAGAGCAGAAGCAGAGGACGTGAGTGTGTGTGTGTTGGCAATGCCAATAATGCGCAAGGTCGCGGAATGGTTCTGTGCGAGGGCGAAAAGAGATGTAAGTGTTTGGGATGAAGCGGCCACATGGTCGATCTCATCAAGGACAACAATACTACCAGGCACACGTTAGCCGAGCTCGTAAGCCATTCTATCAACTGACTGACCATTTAGAAGTTCGATTGGAAAGCAATTTCCCGACAATCTTGCAGCTGCGAGTCTTGCCCCCGCATTTGTCCAGGGATCCTAGTTCCTCCATCATTCGCTCCCAAACGGCTTCAAGGCCATTAAGTGCCATGCAATTGATGATCACGAGTTTGACGTTATTTTCGAGGAGTTCAACCTCAAGAGTTGCCAATATAGAATTTACCAAGGCGGTCTTACCACAGCCGGGGGAACCGGAAATATACAAGACGGGTTTTGTCACCTCAGAGATGGGACGGGAGCTGATGAATTCGGATATGAAATTCCTGATGAATTGTCGCTCGGGAATACGACCTGCAATCTCAGCCGAGCCATTACAAGTTGCACGAAGGAGTGCACGGGTCCGAATATGCAAGGGCAAAGAATTGGAAGGGGTTAGAGGGGGTGTCTGCAATCCCAGCTGAGCAAGGAATGTTGTCGGTGTATCTGGCGTTACAAGGTTCGACGTCGAAGCATGACGACGCAGAGCTAAACATTTCTCTAGGGTTAGATAGGGTGAATGGAAAATAACGGAAATTGCATACTCATACGAGAATGCGTCGGAGTGACAAACTCTGTGCTAGACCGTCTGAGAGCGCGCGGAGACCCGATGAGAAGGTCTACACGCAACGGGGGTATATTCTCCTTGTTACCATTGCGGTCCGTAGGTGCAAGGGATGTGCGCAGACGCTTAGGACATGGGCTCATATCAATGGTGGATGTATCATCGTTGTCGTCAAGGAGGTCGACAGAAGCGGACTTGACACTTGCAGGGGATAGTGTAGTATCAGACCGTGACTGGTGGGTACGCTTGCCGAGGACTGAGGACCTCGAAGAGCGACGCTGGATGGCAGAAGAGGACATTATAGGCAGGGTAGTCCTGGACAAGAGAACTTGACACCCAAATTCTCGCATTTTACTCTCGGGGCTCATTCAAACTCAGCCAGCCGCAAACTAATCAATTAATCCGACTCGCGTAACAGTCGCGTCGCGTCGCGCTAATCACATGATTAACCGCGTCGCGACCCCTCTCATAATCTTGCTTACTACAGCCCCGGCCCGGTGTGCCTCAACACCCAATATCATATTTGTCTTTCATCTCCGAGACAAACTTTCCTCTCTCGGAGTACGATCATTCACAAAATGGCTGTAAGGTGATGATCACCCCTTCTGTCAAGGGCATGAGTGAAACAATGCTTGCCCACATCCGTATCCATTCCACCCTCACTGGGTGATATTTTGTCAGAGATACTTGGGAAAATTCAAAGTGCAGTAGTGGTCAATGTAGAAGGACAAGGGACGAAGGGGGCACTTTGGCCAGACCACCTTGCGGCCGCCGCCGTAAAGACGCGCGATCGAGCGATCGTCCAACACTGTTTGGCCCAAGGTTTGGCCGTCATTCTCTTGTCGTATGTGACATCTTTCGACGTGCAGATCACAGTAAGCTATCCAGACATGCATCCCTATTGGTGCATAGGATTCCCCCTCTTCGCAGAACTTGAGAAACTGCAGGCGATTCTCGAATAATATTTGACTACTGCCGGTACTACAATGTCAAGGACCGGATGTGATGTAAGCGCGTGAACAGTCGTTCAAAGAGGCTTGGCACGTCAGCGCTCTGGATGACTCGCATCAGCACGTAAACCTCAAGCCATCTTACCTCAGTGTTATGGAGCTTTCTATCCTTCTATAAGTAGGTCCGCACTGAGTGAGCACTGAGCAACTAAGCAGTGTCTCATCTACTGTACAGTAGCAACAACGGGTTTCAGTTAAGTCTAGTCTCTTCAATGAATTTCGTAGAGGGCTGTACTGCCTGCTTTGGTGCCCTTTGCGGTCTGATCGAATGAAAGTTGGGGGTTAGTAGCGACGTCGCGAAGGGTGTTGAAACGCTGAAGTCTACAGGTGAGCCTTATTCATGGCAACGTGGGAGAAAGAGAGAAAACAGACCTTTCGGCCTTTTGCCGGAAGGAGTGGCCTTCGATGGCTTGATGTAACTCGAGAAGAAAGGGTGCATCGTCGTGTTGAGTACCAGTCTCGATAATCTCTGTCTCTTCGTCATCGACAGATCCTAGAGGAAGGTGGATTAGTGGCAAGGCCCAGTTTGTGGCAGACGCAATGTATCCATCAATGTCCTTCTCCCCGCCAAAGTGACGCTGCACCTCATCTTGGATAGTTCCAGTCGAATTGAGAAAGCGGCTACGGCTTACCAGCATGCAAAGGATACGGAAAGGGGACGATGCATTGTTCTAGAACATCAACCGCTTCCGTAAATTTGTCATAGCAATCCCAGTTCATCGGTCTCGACCACCTTTCGAATAAGCCCATTAATCTCATTGCAGACGGATGTCACTCCAGAAACGAAATGGTATGATTGCCACGAAATGAACTGCATCAAGGGCAAGGCCTCTATGTAGATTCCGATGTAAGAGTGTGTAAGACAACGCTGAGGTGAATAGGGGGGAAGCAATGCAAAAAAAAATTCACGAGGTTTGCGCGAGCCAAAGTTTTGCCAACGCACCTTATAATCCGGGGCGTGTTTCCAGCATGGCCGCATTCTCGCAACAACGCGGCAGGCGGACATCAACGGCACGGAATAAAAGCGGATCAGTGACTAAAGGAAATAGTCGAGGAGATTATGAATGTGACATAGTACTCGAACGGCATGAGGTGTTACTGGGGTGGTTTGAGCAGAGCTTGATCAACACGCCCACCCATAGCGATTCCGAGTCCAGGTCGTGATTCACGGATCATTGGCAACTGATCGGGTACTGTCACCGGCATGGCACGGGCACGGAAGACTCGACCAGACTTTATGGGGGACACGCACACTTTTCAGGTTGAGACTCCGCTGGGTTGCTCAGCGCTCAGCGCTCAGTGCGGGCTCAACGCTGTTTGTAATGATTGGACGTGGATCGTGAGATTCATGACTTGGCATTTTTTGAGCTTACACTGTGGCATTGTACAATGACGTTCTGAAATTAACCAGATGTCAGGATCTTAAGAGAGAATCGTAAAATGGTGAATTAGAAACTCCGACATGGCTTTGGTCAGCCGGTGTGACAAACTGCATTTTTTCCTTTTGCTATTAACATCACTTCTATCGAAAGAAATGGAATATGCTTATAGATAGGTACTGGCACCGTATATAATTTGTGTGATTGACCAAGAATTGAGGATTTGAACTTGAACTGAATGACCGAGGGTCTGATCGAATATGAAATACGGTTTGTGAAAGTCAGGGATACTACTACATACGGTTAGGCTACATGTATACACCCGTCATTTGATCACAATAACATTTGGGATTTGGCGCACATCTCTTTATGATATCCCAAGTGTGGTTTCCAACGAGGACAATTCGGGGGCTCTTTCACATCTAGCTCGGTTACATGAGAGCTGTTGTGATACTAGTATTTGTGCGGCTGACCATAGTAAGTCAGTATCGCCGAAATCGCGCGCTCATCCCGGGGAATGCACACTGTAGGGGCCTCCGTTATACCTTGCCGTTATGGGAAGGCTCTCGGGCCATCGGTGCATGGAATATTCCATGGCAACGCCTTTGAACGTGCACGTGCATCTGGCCGAGTCTTGTTGACACTCATATCAAAAGTTGGATCACTATAAGATCCAAAATGGTGGAAATTCCACCAGTCTCTCATCATTTTTAGCCATTTTTAGATGGCGGAAATTGGTGGGAAAGTGAAACAATCCCACCACCTGCCATGTAGATGGGAGGAAAATCATCCACTAAGTGGATGATTTTTCCCACCTTCAGCCACCCTCCGAAAATCGACTGAACACAAAATCGCCATTTATTGGTGGGAAATGAAACACAATTGCCCTTTTTTGGCAGGATTCCCACCACTTTGGATCTTACAGTGGGACCTGTGCCACCAAATGTGATGAAACGCATGTTGGTGGATGGGTGATGGCAAAGGGTATGGAAATTCCAGTTTGGTGACCACTTTTGATTACCTCCAAGTCAGCCATGCAGCCCGTGACTGCCCCTGCTGTACTACAGCAGTAGGGACATCGTGTCCTCCTCCTGCCAGCGTTACTCGGCTTCCCCTGCTAACGCCCGGCCCTGCATTTAAGACTACACCTTAGCCCTCAGGTCTATGCTCGTGGACTCTCGCCCTACCTCTTCCCGTCATGTTTTCTTTCATGCCTCGCCTTTTTCTCGCTCTGTCGTGTACTAAAGCTGCTCTCGCCTACGTTCTACCACGACAACCCGCTGTTGGCTTCTCTGATCCAGCAAAGGGCGGTGGTTCATGGCTTGACGACGCTGGTAATGGCTTGGGAGAGCCCCTGAATGTAATGCACACTTTCAGTGGCTGTCACCCATTGCGAGCTACAACCATTTACTAGGTCGTGATCTCAGGGCTGAGCTCGCCCGACGTGCTTACCGATGATGGTTTTCTTAATTTTGCAATGGCACAGGGTTTGTAAGCGGCTACATACCTTAACCCTTAGCAGACTAACTTACCGGAGTTGCCCTCAGCTCGACGGAATGCCTTGGCGTGCATCTAGGGAACCCTCAATCGGCGAACCTCGGTGATGGCAATGGGCCCGTCAACCAGACCGTCGAACTTCGGGAGGATTACTCCGTTCCACTTGGTACCTGCTTGGAAAGCCTTGTGGGCGGAAATCACTTCCGAATGTACCGCCAAAATGGACCAACTGCCAACACCGGTGCCTTGTTCTTGGCGTATGTAGGCCCCTTCCTTTCTCCGTTTCTTTGCTGAGCACCTCGTACTAGTGTTTCTGAGGAAGAGGTGGCCGTCGCTTGTCTCATCAGTATATCTGTACATTGCTTATGGCTTCCAGGATTTTTCACAAAAACACAACATCTCTAACAATGGCTATGATAGTGGCCGGTGAGTAGAGACTGGACCAAACCGCATGCGAGGGCTTGAACCACCTCTCAGCGACAAATTTGTGGCTTCTGCCGTTGGAACGACAAGCTTTGAGGACATTACGTACTCGACCACAGAGCAGTATCTTACTGGATTCCTTCAGCCTGGCGTTGCTGGAGTAAATCATGGTACAGTGTTTTTTGTGACCTCATCCCTAGGTCCATCTGATCGCCCTGCCATAGGCATCGCCATCGATGGTGTCGTAAAGCTTCTCACTGTCACAACCCAGCAATTTGCGCAAGAGAACGGATGCTCACCGCACTTATTTGCTTTCGCTATTTCCGTACCACTAATTTATTCCAAGATCTTTCTCTCCATCTCTCCATCCGTCTCTCTCTCTATCTATCTATTATGTATAGAGTTATAGGGCGCAGCGGCAGGGATGGCAGGCAATGATGGTTGTTGTAGACAAGGGGTAATTCCCCTATTAATGTGGCCTCATGGCCTTACACACTCTACTGTACGCTAGATTGTACGCTTACATAATATATCCACCCACATATATGATAACCCGATCGCCGGCTTGTATTTATGCATCATCAATCATTCACCCTACCGAGCTGATAGACATCCCATGGCCAGTTCAAGCAACCCTCACCTCTCCACATTAAATAATTACCCAACCCATGGCCTTAGGTGTACGTACATAATAACAGGATCAAGCATGTCTTTGTACATTGCATATACGTATTGCACTATATGTATGCAGAAATCCAAATACACTGACTTGCATAAAGGTTGTGTTCGCGTTGGGCTAATCACATGATTAGCCACATAGCAACCCTTCTCATAATCTTGCTTACTACAACCCCAACCCCACCTGACATGTCTTATTACTCCGAGTCGTATTCTGTCGTTACAACCATGCACCAAACAGCCAGATTATCAGAAAGGTGGTGGTCATCCCCTTCTGTCCAGGGCAAACGATGCTTGTCCAAACACCATCCGTATCCATTCCACCCTCACTTGGTGGCAGAGATCTAGAATATATACAAAGTAGCGGTTACAGTAGAGGGACGGATGGACGAAGAGGCCACAGGCATCGCTGTAAATTTTGAACGCACGATCCTCCGACTCGGTGTAGTGGTCAATCTTTTGACATATGCAACATCTTTCAACGTGCAGATCACAATAAGTTATCCAAACGTGAAGGATCCGCGTCCTGATTCAAGTTGGTGTATGGGATTCCCTTCTTCGTAGAAGTTGAGAATTTTATTCGTTGCGCAGTTTCAAGAACCATGAAAGAGAAACTAGAGACTGGGCAAATATGCCAGCTTGAAAGAAATTACAGACGGTTCTCGAATCATATTCGACAGTTGTCGATACCAAAGACTGGATGAGGTGTAAACATGCGAACAGTTATTTAAGGAAGGCTCACCATGTCAGCGCGTCAGCGCTCGGGCTCGCATCAGCACGCTAAACTCAAGCCATCTTACTTCTTATGATGGAGGTATATAAGTACAGTACGCAATCTCAAGCAACAAGTACTCCGTCGACGCTGTTATCGTTCGTCGATGACCCAGGTGCGGGGTCCCCAGTCAGCGCCAAAATATGCTGCCAGATTCTGTCGGCCAAGTACGTCACCAGCGCGTGGGATCCATCTGGATCTCGGGACATGCTAGACAAGATCTCTGTCTCTGCCTTGCGTCGCGTGAACAGCATATGCACTAGTTCCCTCTTCCATCGTCCTGGAAGCTCGCGACGCAGCATCGAACGCGCCTTGGAGGGACAGGCCGTCATCCAAAATTCATGCCAAACCGAACTGGAACGAACCTTCTTCTCGTCCGCACGTGAAATCGGAATTAATGCGTCCCTGTCAATTCCAAACCTATCTTGAATGAGTACATGTATGGACTAATGAAAGTGCGAGAAACTTGCGAAGTTACTTCGCTTGCCCAGATGCCGATACATTCAATACGCGGGGCCGCGAGCTTGTGTGACTCATGACGAAGTGCTGCACTACCGAATTTGTAGACCGAGACTATGTCTATACCATACGCGTCACCATCAACAAGTGCAACGACCGGAACACTAGCGGAAAAAAATCATGGAAGAGATTTCCACAAGTGTGATTTGGCGTACGTGGATGGAAGGCTGTCTGACAACATCTTGACTAGCTGACGTGTAGCAAGGTCAGGATAGCCTTTACCCTACACCTCATTGATTAGCAGAGGGGACAGGGCGAGGGATGCGCGATACAGTTATCATGATTCCAGTCCCTGACTGCCAGAAAGGATGCCGTATAAAGGACAACCGACAAAGCGTTTGAAATACAGCCTATTCATGTGTGAGGCCTTTGAAAACTGCCAGGAAAGAGCGCATGTAATACACCTCTTTTTCGACAATTAGGATCCACTTGACATTATTCGAAACCTCAAGGGATTGTATATCCTCCGCAACGGGGATAAGCGTTCCCTATCCGTGACGAGAGACACAATAGTATAGAGCACCTGAGGGAGGGGGAAACCCTTACTTCTGTCTCTGCTATCTGAATGACTTCACAACGAACAGTACGAATGGATAAACCGGCGGCGCAAATTAGGCCCTTTGGCGATGCACGCTTCGAGAATTAGAGACTTGACGGCATGAAGATAATGTGGCTATTTACAACGTTCAAACGGGACCTTTCAGTGTCAATAGTTGCCGCGAGGTCATCGACAAGCTAACAAGGTAAGTACTCCCGCTATGACTGAGTCGAGGTCAAGGCAAACAACAAACTTTATCCACGACGCTTTGCTTCTTGAATAGTGGGACGTCCTTGTAAAACAGATCCCTTTGGGAAGAGATTAGTGATGGCGTATCAATTTACCCGCATATATGTACCTTTTGGTAGTCGGGAGTCCATCCATTATCGCCTCGTGAACCAAATCCGCGACGCGGAAGAATTGTGCTAGGGAATCAGTTTGAGTTTGAGTGGATTGTTAGTAGACTCTACCAAACGGTAAGATGCTTGCACGCATTCCTCTCGGGAAAAACTGTGTGCGGGTACCGAAAGTACTGTGATCTTGGATGACGAATGTACAAAAATAAACCACACGTTACAATAGCATACCCATCTTTTGACCGTCTCTTTCGATCAATCAATCTGAGCTCAAGTTTCCTAGGAGTTTTCGTTTTCCTGAGTAAGGCATCTGCAACATCTCTCTTTGTGGATGGAAGTGCGGCAGAAAGCTGTTCCAGAAAATCCATGACCATCGCCTCGATGCGCTGAACTGACGGATGTCTTACGAACAGTGAATATGTGTATGCGTTGAGAAGTTATCGACTTACTGAGCAGTCTTGAGAGATTCCCCATCAATTGATGCACGCATGGTGGTGCCTGGTCCCAAGGCATCGTTGTTTCGAGCTTGTGTCGAAAATGTCGTTGATTCAAGTTCGCATTTCCCATCAAGCTGAGAATGAACCTCTGAATCGGAATCATCCAGAATTAAAGTATAGTCGGTCGATCGGTCGTATGCCGGTGAGCTTGAGTGGATGTTGGGATCGCCAGGATACGAACTGAACTCGTCCAGGTCAGCAAGCAGATCGGAGAAGGAATCAGAGTCATCCCCTGTGGTCTCTGAGGAGCCAAGCATTTTAAGAAAGAGAGGGAGGACACGATCGACAGGACAACACTCGTTGACAATTAGGTAGTTGTCACTACTGTGACGGCATTGTTTGGGAGGGCGCTAATTGATAAAGCGCGACGCGTTTGTTTGGCTTGTTTGTCCACGAGCAAGGCAGGCAGCTAGCCAGCCAGCCTGCCAGCCAGACAGCAACATCACGGTGGACGATCACCGTCAAGTCCACCTGCTGTTTTCTTGACTGTCCAGAGTCTGCTTCATTCTCACTTCTTGTTCCTCACACAAATGGCTACCCTCACCCGTCGTCCCCTCGAAGGAAAGCGTTCCCTCCCACAAGTCATATCTACAGGTTCTCCCCTCGCTCGCTTGTCAACGCGCTCTCTTTCTTCAACTGCAAAGCGCCCTCGCTCTCCAGACGCTCTTCTTGATTCTCAACAGTCTCTCAATCTAAAGCGATCCAAACCAGTGCCGCCATCCCCTTCTGTCACCCCAGCCCTACAGGAAGAAGAATCAAAACTGAAGGAGAGAAAACGCGCTGAGCGTGAAGCTCAAAAGGAGGACTTCCGCGTTAAGTACACTCGTGCTTTTCCCAAGTTTTCTTTCTACCTCCACTGGGATGTGTCCGAAGGGGATCCAGACGCAAGGGAGAGGCTGCAGGCCAGAATCAACTATTTGGATGCTGTACGGTTTGAATTCACTTTCACACCTTGATGCTGACTCCGAGCCGATCGCAATAGCGGGTTGAAGAATTCTTCTCCAAGGATAACATTACTCATTTTATTACAAATCTCCCTATCCCTCAAGACGATATCACAACCAATAACAATAAGGAGAATATGTTGGCTTTGACGTCCCGGACACCAAGCATGTTAAAGAGTCCCATTAGGCTCAAGGGCCGGTGCGTCTGATTTCCTCGGTGGCCCTAGTTCGGGTTTGCCATCTGAACATTTGTTGTTAGTCACATGGAGGATTTACCCATTGTCAACGACAATCGACTCTTGCTCAAGGCTGTCGAATGGAAGATGAAAATATGGACTGTGGCCAAGCTTGAAAGTGTCTTGGATCGATGTCAAGCTCCCGTGAACCCGGAGCTCTCCAGGACAGGCCCTACGACTGGCGCGCCTCAGACTCTATCTCGTCTCCTTCAATCAGAACGCTTGCACGGCACTACCGAGCGGGATCCTAATGAAAAGCGCCTTGGCTTTCACTATTTTTCCAAGAACTCTTATTTCGTTCTTGTCGAGGATTTAAATGATGAACTCGCAACAATCCATACATTGGAAATTTTAATCAAGAAAGGGCGTGACGGCAAAGAATACGGTGATTGGCCCGTACTGTATTGTCACCCCCGGGCGCGCGGGCCATTTATTGAATTTGATAAAATTGAGGCTCGGCGAGCAGAACGCGCTGAACGACAAGACAAGGCACGTGAACAGGAACGTGTCCGACGCGCCGCGAGGCTCCGCGAGCACGAGATGCAGAGGAAGATCCATGCAGATCGTCTGCAGGCGAAGAAGACCGGAGACTTGCGGCGTTCAGTTTCCATGGTCAACTTGCATCGACGGTTGTCTGTGGGCGAAGACGGACGACCACCACAGGATTTCGTCGATCCTGATGCGGAGGCGGGAGATACATATGAGTCGGCTAACGCATCAGGCTACCTAGCATCAGGCTATATGGCTGCATCGGGTAACAGCATGACGATCACATCCACGACAGGTACTACGTCTACATCTGGCCTCTCAATGCGTGGTACCACGCAAATGGCCCCTGCGTTACGCGAGCGGCTACAGCAACAAATCGTGACTTCCCGTAAGGTTGGTTTAGGTAGTCATACGGGACAAAAGGAGAACGATAAGGAGCACAGAGGCGATATGGGCCCACCCCCTGCGGTCCCTGAACGCAGATTGTTGCGGAAAAGCAGGAGTACGAATACGATGAGGCCACCGAAGCGCGAAGAGACTACTAAACCAGGGTATTGTGAATGCTGCCGCATGAAGTTTGATGACTTTCAACAGGTACGCATCCTCACGCAGAAGCCGTGTCGTTTCATCTAACGCATATAAACAGCATGTTGTACATCGCAAACACCGGAAATACGCCACAAACCCCGACAACTTCATTCAGCTAGACTATCTGCTCGACCGTGTCCGACGACAGACGCAAGCGGAGGTCTTGGAAGGCAGATCTCGTTCCTTGGCAGCTCGCCCACCCGACACACACAACATCACGGCTAACGATAGCACGTCTTTTAGCAGTTGCATTCAAGCGCCTGACGGCGACGCGCTGCGGTTTTCCTCGAGCCAGGAAGTATCTGACTACTTGCCACAACCCTATAAAGGCGTCGTGTGGGATGAGTTGGGCGAGCCTGCACTTGATGCGGACACGGGGGAAAAGAAACCCGCCGATAGCATGGATATGTGAAGCGCTGCATTGGTGCCGTATGATAACCTTTTTGAATTACACTCATCCATTGGTCAAATCACATTGCATACCTCACTTGTATACTGTATTATCATCAACTTACTCTCAGCACGGTGTGCGAATACATCCCGCTCATTTTCACGGACATTTTCATATTATACGCACGTACTCGTTGACTTGTGTAACTGGCTCTACTCTGGACAAACTGGGAACCGACGCGAGCTGGTGCGAATTACCTATTCTGGAAAACAGTAATATGCTCGCCGCCAGCACAACACATGGTGTCTTTATATTCGGCTCTTCTCCCCGAAAATAAGCGAACCGGTTCTATCCATACACAGGATGAACTGCCACTTCGACAAGTCATATTTCCTCGCAGTCGTTTATGGGTTGAGGACCAGGGTGCGTGAATCATGATTAACTGATGCGTGGATTTTGGGAGTATATTACTGGTACGAAAATAGCGAGAACGAATACGTGCCGTGAGGATTCGTTCTACTGGATCGTGACGGTGAGAAGCTTTACGACACCATCGATGGCAATACCTGTTGCATAGCCGATCAGATCGGTCCAGGAGGAAATCACAAAGAACTCTGTACCGTGATTTATTCCAGCTGAGCCGGGTTGAAGGAAACCAGTGAGACTCTGCTCGGTCGTCGAGTACGTGATACCCCCGAAACTTGTCGTCCCAACAGCGGAAGCCACAAGTTTGTCGCTGAGAGGCGGATCAGTGTTTCAAAGTCCTCGGATGTGGATTGGGCCGGTCTCTACTCACCGGCCAATATTATATCCATCGGGAGATATGTCGTGTTGTTGTGAAAGATCCTGCAAGCCATAAGCAAACCGACCCATATACTACTGAGGAAGGCGCCGACTACCTCTTCCTCGGAAACACTATTCCGAGATGCTTAGTAAAGATACTAATCATGATATAGCAGGAGAAAAGGACGTTGCCCTACGCTAAGAACAAGGCACCAGTGTTGGCAGTTGGTCCATTTTGGCGGTACATTCGGAAGTGGTTTCCGCCGACAAGGCTTTCCAGGCACGTACCCAGTGGAATGGAGCTGAAATCCTCCCGAAGCTCGATGGACTGGTTGAGGGGCCCATTGCCATCACCGAGGTTCGCTGATTGAGGGTTCCCTAGATGCACGCCAAGGCATTCCGTCGAGCTGGGGGGAACTCCGGTAAGTCAGCCTGCTCAGGGTTAAGGTACTCAGGCTAGCCGCTCACAATCCAAGTGCCCTCGCAAAATTAAGAAAACCATCATCGGTAAGCACGTCGGGCGAGCTCAGCCCCGAGATGACGATCTAGTTAAATGATTGTCGCTCGCAGTGGGTAACAACCACTGAAAGATCACATTACATTCAAGGGTTCTCCTAGGCCATCACCGGCGTCATCAAGCCACGAACCACCGCCCATTGCTGGATCAAAGAAGTCAACAGCGAGTTGTCTTGTTAGTACGTGAGAAAGAACAGCTTGGACACAAAACAGAACAACGAGAGAAAAGCGGGCCATGAAAGATGACATGCATAGGAAGAGGCAGGATCTCCAGGTTAAGGTCATCTCTTATATGCCGGCGCTAGCATGGGGAGACGAATGTCGGAAGAGAAGAAAAAGAAAAAAGACATCCTAGTTTCCGTAATACAAGGGCGGTGCTCGCGACATCACGCATCAGGGACAATCACCACATGGTCAAGGTGGTCCACAAAAATGTTGCACAGCTTTGCAATCCCTGTTCACTTATGCGTGATAGAACCTATCAAGGACAAGGACATGTTACCACGGAGTATTCGGAGCGCCCGGGGCCCGAACCTCCCCATAAGGGGAACGTAAAAATGGAGATCCTTGCATTGTGCATTCTTCGGACCAGAAGCCCGTATGAGGGGATGTTTTCGACGAGCACAAGCATAGTGGCATCGATAAAGAGTGTTGAAGTGTTACGGAAGACGATCAGAATTCTGATACGAGAATACGAATAATTCATCAGTGAAACCGAGTCAGGGATAGCCGTTCCCTTACGTGTTCGTCGATGTGCTCATCATCTACTCGGGTATTGCGGTAAATGGTATCAGTGCTTTGTTACACTTTCAAGCATTGATAGCATAGTTAGGTGATCACTCGAAGAACAACTTACCTTCGTCCTTCTGCAATCATACAGGATTCATCCACTGTTTCCACCAACTGAGCATGGCCATTCATGGGTACTACAAAGGTGAGAAAGTTCTTCCGTTAGCACCTACTGGTATCAGCGCGCTGTAACAGTGCTGTTCCGAGTCTCTGATGTAGGAGACTGGCCCGCCACAGGTCACACAGCTGACAATTCCGAACAACTGGAGTGAAACAATGGCTACAATAGGAGACTCCCTCAAGTACACGAGAGAGGTAACGCGAGAGAAAGAGCCCCGTTAGTCGTTGAATAGGTAAGTCATTTCAATTGTATTCGGTGCACTTGACCGGTGCCGGGCCGCAGTGCGCGGAAGTGTCGGTGTTGAATTGTGTGCTTCTTAACCAAGTTTGGAAGGACATACGTAAGTGAGAAAAGCGCGCGTTAAATTGGTCAAGTTCAGGGCTGTCGTGCCTTTAGCCACAGACTGTGAACAGGGTCCCCATGGTATGTTGCTCGCACGCATCATCTCATGGCTTTTGATGATATGGGGTCCGGTTTCGAATGAGAGTTGTTATCGCATCCAAGTAAATCGCCCCGTAGAACTTTTAATCAGTTTCAGTCGGTTCCATGAATCGTGAATACGGAGGGCGTAACAGGGGGTCACGTCACGCTTAGAATGAACAACTAAGTTCCCAAGTTCAGCGAACATCTCGCCAACGTCTCCCTTGTCTGTCCATCATCCAGCGACAAGGGCAAATCTTCTTTGCAAGGTTTTAAAACACCTCTTTTTCTTCCGCTTAACCCTCCCCGATTGGGATTCGATACGGGTGCTCCTTTCAAGTTTTCCTGATATCACCGTGTCGGCGCCCCTGTGACAGCTCGAACGGCGCAAACCCTCGATACTACACATTGTTGACCTAGGAAATCCGTTAGTACACCCATATCTGTCTAATCCGAGCGTTCACAAATTTATGACATGTGTTCAAAATTATTCATTCCTATGCTAGGGTACTAAGATGGCGGAATCCCGGGCGAGATCTGAATCATTGGGAGATTCGACGGAGGATAATCCACTGACTATTCGGCTCCCTAATCCGAGGTCCTTTCTGGCCCGTCAGTCTCAGTGGAAAGGGCGCAGAGGGAAACCAAGATGCGATCACTGCCGCCTCAATAATCTCAAGGTGAGTTATGGTCTTGAATTGCGTTTCTCCCGGGTTAATCTAGAGTAGTGCGACAGGGTATTGCCGACCTGTAATCACTGTTCCTGGGCAAATAGAGAGTGCAAGTACACTCCCTTGCCAACTCCTGCCCATCGCGGAATCCCACGTTGTGATCGGTGCCGTTTTCACAATCTCAAAGTTTGTACAACCGAATCAGCCCCCCCTCCTCTAATTTTGTTTGACTGATTCCTTGATTCACAGTGCGATAGAAATCTACCAGTCTGCAACCACTGTACGGAAGATGATGGGACGGAGTGCAACTACACTCCAAAGAAGCGACACAAAGTCCCGACTGACCACGCATTGCCTGTCAAGGACCGAACCCCGGTTCCCTACGCCACCAAAAGCGCGTCATTTTTGGTCACTGACTTGCCCGATGAGGAGAAATTTACCACTGGTAATTGGATCGCGGAGCATCCTGAAGGCGCAAGGGTCAATTTGTCCATTGGTATGCATGAAATCGACTCCACGGGTTCCCAGAATTCAGACAATGAGGATGACCGTATGGATGAAGATATTTCTTCAGGGCAACCAGTATCACATTCCAGGAATGACCAGCCAAGTGCAGAGGGCGAACCTTTGGGATCCCGATTTCAGTACGATAGTCCGCATATGACGATCCGCCACATAGAACCATGGTACCATTCGGACTTCGCCCCTCTCCCACGTACAGTATTGCAAGGGATTCGCACGGCCAATCCATCAGAAATGCCGATTCGGCATGACTACGACAAGGCGCTGTGGAAGTTCCTTTCCGAGTTACCTGCGGATCTTCGTGAGATCTCTGCTTTTTCCCCAGATGTCTACTCTGGACTCGCCCAAGCCATCGAGAAGAGCGATACCTCCACGCTCTCGGAGCGTGTTAGGTCCTGGGTGGCGCATCATCACGTGCGCACGGGATCGCGGAAGTACCGCCTGCTTTTGCTTCCGAAAGAACAATATTTTGCCATCCGGGCGGAAAAGGAGGAGAAACTCAGAAGCGAGTTCATCGCGGACGTTGATGGGGACGTCTTCCCGAGTAGGCCCTCATCCGGAAGCAATCAAGGCAAGCAAGCCCTTCGGGAGGGTGTTAATGCGTTCATTCGGGTGCCTGTGTCGCCACAAATATATGACGCACTGGTTTACGCTCATAAGAGCCACTCGACCCCTGCGACTACACTCTCCCAGATAAGGCAGGCGGGTATCGTGAGTCTTGTCCTGTTATGCATTCAATTTGACGATGAAATGCTTTTCCGCAGGGTTGCATCACCTGGCCTATGATTGAGTTGTTTCATCGTCTTTGCCCCGTATGCACTTCCCGATCAAAAGTCGTGATACATTGAGAGGTCTTTGAGTCCCCCGAGTAGGGTAATCTCTCACAGCCGTCATCATTAATTTATCGGTTCCCACGGGCACATGTACAGTATAGTGGATACCATCTTTCTCATCGGGAACGACGTCGATAAGCATGTTCACTTTCCCTCTTCTGGGTACCTTGGCGCCTTGTACGTATATGTGTGATCGCAAATATGGACACTCAATTTTCTGATCGTGGTTCCGTGCCATATGGGCTCTAAAGTCTCTGTACAACTATCGTGACATCATCCATCCACTTCTCCTCCATCTCTACCGTCAGCTTCTGAGACACAAGGCGTATGTCGTCCCCTCCTAAGCCATCGCGAAGAAGGGTCAGCGCCGAATTCCCTTCTCGCGTCGTGTTCTCGATCGCTTGGCCGACCACCGTCACCCACCGATGAATCATTTCCGCACGAGTCCGTCCGTCGTACAAATCTGCAAGCCCATCCGAACATGATATCAAAAAAACGTCCCTCTGTTGTCCCGGCGGGCCTTTTGAAAGTGGGATATGGTGGACGTCGGGGACGTTCGAAACGTATGGGGGACTTTTCACGCGGGCGATGTAGGCCTCGGGTCGCTGTACATTCCATTCTCGACGAAAAGTGAGAAGAACGCGCCAAGAAAAGATAGGCGGTAGTTTGAGCCAGGTATCTCCGAGGGCTGACGTGCGCATGAAATCTGGATATATATTTCAAAACTCTCTGACGGCAATATGGGTGCTCACAGCGGGTAGGGCCTAGAAACCCTACGACTCTGTTATCCACCAGGCATTCGCGCTCCCCGGGGTGCTGGTTCCGTATCCTGAGAATCTCAGAGGGATTATCGCCGTCGTGGAGTGCCGTCGCGAAAGTTGCAGACCAGTCCCCTGCGCGCGTACGAGAGCCGAGAACTGAGTAACGATGGTGACATGAGGTTGAGAACATAAAAGTGAAGTGAAAACCGACTTTGAGACTGACATACCTGCTTGGCAATCACCGAGGTTGGCTATCCAAAGGTTTTGCTTGGAAGGGTCTAAAAGTGTCAGGAGTGCTGTGCTTCCCTGCAGGCATCGCGTGGCAGCGGCCTGGTTCTGTGCCGCCGATGCACGGTCTTGAAATAAATGCCGGATTTGCGAATTAGACATGCTCTGCAAACCAGCAGGACCCCCGGGAAACATTCGCGTAAAGTCGGCCGTGATGGAGTGATCAAACCTGATGATGCAGTCGGAAAGAACACCGGAGACTGCAGCGGGAACAACATGTCCTCTAGACGAAACGAGGAGCGACTCGAGCGCTTGCTTAATCAGGACCGGAAGCGACTGTGCGGCATACTCCACGGTGGCGTGTCCGGCATGTCCTGCATATACTTTCAATATGAGTCCCTGCGGGGACAGAACGCACTGACCGTCAAAAAGGGCCGTAAATACCCAAGTTCCCCCTAAAGGCATCTGCCAATACTCTATACACATACGATCCTGGGATCGAAACTCGTATGACTTGCACGGCTGGAAGTCAATGGCGTCGATGCCACCCCTAGATCGCGGATTTGCTAGACGCTGGAGCTCTGCAGACAGCCTTGGTTCTTGAAGAATCCTGTAAGTCCACCTCTCAGGACCTCCTAGGCCTAAATCTGTCGTAGCAAAGTCCCTGACTTCATTGAGGGCTCGGAGATTTTCTAGAGATGTAGCGGCTGTCAGGGAAACCACCCGTTGTGAGTACATTTGGGGGAAGCTACCGGACAGAACTACAGGCTCACCTTTTTTATTATTCAAGAAGAGGAAATACGTTCCGAATCGGTTGGACAGTCTGACTGACGCACCGGGATCAAGAAAGTGAAAGGCTGCACAGATAAAGATGTCGGCATGTTATTTGGAAATCCGGGACAGGTGGCATTGAGTTACGGTATATGTCTTATTCGAGCTCAAATGGTAGAAGTGGATGCCAGACTGTGTGTCCTCTAGATAAAGCTACTAGCCTCGACTTGAGTTAACCTGGAAATCGCGTTTCCCCTTTATTGGACTCGCGAGTATGTGAGAAACCGGAAGTCAGTGAGACTCTACCTGGGCGAGAATCGGACAGGAAACACTGGCACGAAATGCAGCCAAGCCCCAAGTATATACAGCGCGCGCCTAACAAGGGTTGATGGAACATAGCAGATGACAGTGTTTCTTACCCGTCGTGTAAAGAATCATGATTGTCATCTTCCGTTCAACGGCGTTCTCCGAGATCCGGGGATCCAGTACAATATTACTCCCCTCCCTGTGGCGCAGATCAAGTATCGCCTTTGTATATTGTCCACTGCATGTATGGTTTCTATGCTGCTGTTTGTAGCTGACATATAGATCACAGTGCCTTGTTACGTGTTGGTTTACTCCAGCTTCGCGCTTTGAAAGGCAAGAAAGCGCTCCGTCGCTCTAAGCAGATACTGCAGCTTTGTCGGAACTCTATAAAACAAAACTGGGCTGCAATTGAACTGATGTGCCAAGTTGGTTTCTAGTATCAGAATACCCCATATTCCGAGATGAAACCCGGTGTAGCCATCAATTGTAGAGACGCGTATTGTGGGAAAATGTCAAAGGCTCGAAATACAAATCAGAATTCTAGGGGGTCACGGTGGCAGAGGTCAGGCGATCCTCTTTTCTTTTCCTTCTTTCTCCTATGTGAACTTAGTGGGAGATATTGTAATATTACAACGATTTGAAAACTTCTAGCCACACAGCTATTTTATATCCGGAAGTTTTACCCGAGTAGTTGGTTCAGAATGAGGCATTGTGGTAGTAGTGGCGTTAACAGATCGGCACCCGGGAATAACCGGATAGCGACTCTTTCCATCTGTTTCTTCCTTCTAGAGTCACTTACGTGATTCCACCCATAAAAGGCACAAGATCGCCGCACCCGTTTCAGATCGGGGTCATGTGGCCAACTCGAAACTGGCAAAGGCCAGGTCGTAATCTCCAAAATCGTAATTGATTTTGTCCGTCCGTCTGTAGGTGTTGGTTTGCCTGTCGCCCACTCCTCCTTGGTCCGTCGAGTTGCTGCTAGTCAGAGCTGCCTTGAAAGCACGTTGTGCCGCTTCGATGGCACTTTCGCCCACTTCTTCTTCCGTCTCGTCGTTTCCTGCACTCGAGATGAAGAGGGTCAGAGTCAGCCGCGCCGGGCGAAAGATGTCCACAACCCGGCGCATAAGCGTGGCCAGGTCTGGTATGTCGTGGGAACGGGGCGCGGGAACCGGTGACAGAGGGACGTTACATTCGAAGCTCGCATACGACCAACCTTCCTCCGGGGTCACATGGATAGAATAGTATCCTTCCCCCCCAGGAACGGCGTCATAGTCGTTGGTATGTTGGGGCGATCTGGTTTCACCCCATTTGAGTAGGGCGTTCGCGGAATACCCGCACGGTGTAAACGCGTACGAGTCCAAGGTAGTGAGATGTGAGGGGAAAAGTTCTGTGATTCCAAGGTTCGAGGAAATTTCACGAGCCCTGTCGAATGGTGTGGTTGTAAGATCAGACCCCGCTGGGAAATGAAATGCGCTGCTCGCAGAGGGGGACAGGCCCGTCATGAGAATCTCAATGGTGGAATCAATGTCTGGAGTGACAGTCCTCGCATCATGAGTTTCTACGCCGGTGGGCTGGGCGCAGATAAGCGAGCGATTGACAGGAGGAGGGGTGTTTGGGGTACATTCAGGGGGCCTGGTGATGTATAACAGCCAATGGTCACCATTCATTTTTCCAACGGAATAAGCGGCACCATTACGGAAGATTCCGTCGAGGCATTCGACTTCATCGTTCCATTCGCGATGGGGGCCCTGTTGTAGCTCCGGGAAGAAAAATGACTTGCGCGAGTAGAAGCAGCGGTAAACCGTTGGTAACGAGGCGTGCTCACGTGCGATCTCAAGGATGCGTGGAACTCCATTGAGGTTCAATGTCGTTCCGCAAGTCTTGAGTATCAGGCGGTGTGGAGAGACGAATAGGGAAGATTCACTGCATGGGGCGTAAGCAGTCAGGAACAAGGGCTAAGATCTGGACAAAGGGGATAGAAGAGCTAATATCCCTGAAAGGGAACGGAGAGAACGCTCCGAGGAGTCGCACAGCGGCCACACCCCGGGGAGATTTCTTTTGCGCCAGATGTATGCGCAGAGATAGCATCGAAATCCGGAAGGATCCGCTGGTCGTACACGTCCAAGGAATGCTGCGCTCACCTTAGCAGATAGGCATCCGTTTCAGAGCCCTCTATGACATTGAGGATCTGGCACCTCACCATTTCCAGCATGCCTACCCAAACCGATCTCTCGACCTTGCGTAGTCCATACCTCCCGTCGATCGTGGAGGAAGCACCCGGAACGTCGGCGGGCGATGGCGCAAACCAGAGTTCTAGCAGCTTCTCGGGCCCCTCGAACGGAGAAGAGCTCGAGAAGTCACTTGTAGTCGCCTCCATGTTGTATTATTAGGGTGAGTGTCCAAGCAATTCACCAAAATAGAGGGTAATTATATGAAGCCAGGGGAAACACGTGCTGTCTGGGAAACGTCGGCGTTAACGAGCGAGCATGTCAGAAGCTAGCAAACGTTGGATACATGTACTGATGTCCCCGGAGGCAGAATAGCAGCCTGTGGGGCGCAGCGATGGACCGATCAACAGTGACCTCAGATATTTGTAGAGTTTCCCTCTTGGGCGGTCCCGCCTCAACCCAGCTCCCGTCTCGACGGACTTGGTCCGTACCCACGAGTGCCCATCGGTTTGACAGCTTGCTCGAATTGAATGATACTGCTATTCGCCCACGTAGCTGTGGTTTCTTTCCGCCTTTCGTCCGCGTCCGACAACCTGTCGTTAAGTTCAGTCCAAATAAATCATAGTCCGTGTGTGGAGCGCACCCCACACACATGACTGTCCACGTGAGTAGCCCTCCAACTCTGATAATACCTCTAGTCGTGTGCGTGCCCTCTCGCGACACATAAATGCATCACCATTGCCGAGATCGTGGGTAAATTGTCAAACTGCTCAACTTGGATGCCAAGATAGCGAAGCTTGGCTCAGAGTTGCGGGTTGGCAATTACAATAAAGGAAGAGAACGACTATATAGTGTATCTCCCAAACCAACGTAGACCTACCGTGTCCTTTATCTTATTCTTTTTGTAAAGATGACAAGAAAAGCCCAATACGCCATCCATGCATGGTAATACAACCACGGGGCGATAGTGAAGTCTGCGCACGAGGACCAGCGTGTGGGTCGTCCGACAACGACCATAATAATGCCGCACACGCGTCAGCAACCGAGCGCGTTCTGCCGGATCCCGGCAAAAATGTCAAATGGCCAACCGCAAAGTCCGTGTAGCATGTAACAACTCCCATCTGGTCTCATTCGATCCATCATTCAAAACCAGTCCAGACAGTGTATATTTTTTCCCCTTTCACGTCCTTCTTGCACTCCTATAAATCTTTATAGTCAAAATCCTTCAAAAGAAGCGCAAAATTATCATCGTGATGATGAGACGAATGCTTCCCCGTTTACCCTTCCTTCGGACTATTGTCCCTCGGGTCTCCCGACCCATCCTCCCTCTGACATCTCGCATCTCACCTCCAGAAACACGGATTCTCACCGGCACATTGCGCATATCCCCCTTCCGTTCTATCCACGTCACTCCTGCTCGCCTGTCGTCACCTCATTCTCCAAACACAGACGAAGCCGTCCCACTGTCAAAGCGGCTCACGACGCTCATGAAAACATATGGATGGTATGCTGTCGGTGTTTACATCGTAATATCTGTCGTCGACTTTACCGTCGCCTTCGCGGGAATCAACCTACTCGGCGCGGAGTACGTTTCCTCCGTCGCTACATCGGCAAAAGCATGGCTATACAGCATAGTGTATTCACGCCCTCCGGAGCCAGGGCGTGAGGGGATCGAGGAGGTGTCACAAAACATGACTGCAGGTGGGCAGGAAGGCTTGTATGCTATGCTTGTACTTGCGTACACCGTGCACAAGACCCTGTTCCTACCGATACGGATCGGATTAACCGCTGCATATACACCTAGAATTGTGAACTGGCTGCGCGCCAGAGGGTGGGCTGGTGGGGAAGGGACACGTAGGGCCGTGCAGGAAATGAGGGAGCGATTGAGGGACCGCGATTGAGTGCGTTGTGTATCAGTTTAGCTGGCCTTGCATTGGATCAACTCAACTCATCTGTCCAATACGAAACACAGATAGATTATAATACATCGGCATTTGTTAATTCGACCGGCTAGACTGCTCGTACAGAGAACTGAAATAACTATAGTACAGAGGACGGATCAGGTTGCCATTTGGGGTAGGATGAAACCAATGATTGTTCACGCGTTCACGCGCTGGCGGGAGCTTCTTCCGCTGCAAAGCTGGGTTATCAACCAAGAAAGTGATAGTAGGGGATACTCACGCCTCAGAATACCGCTCTTGACGAGCTCCTCTGGCTTGGGCCTGTGCAAAAGTTTCTGATCCAGCTTGTCCTTGTAGAGCGCATTCAGTTGAGTAATCACAAGCACTTCCTCGCGGTATCGTGACACACATACCTCGAGTTGTGACCTTTGCAATTGCTCTCTCGCGGCCTGCAATGCCGGGGCAACGTTTCCCTCTTTCAATTCCAGTGGCGCCCGAGTTTAGCACGTGAATGGATGAGAACGACGAGATCTGTCAAGGTACTATACTGTACTGTACTGTACCTTTGAGGATATTGCGATCTTGCAGCTCCTGTCTATCAGGGCGTTGCGCAAGACGCTTTTCCAAGGCCTGGAGAGTTTCGGCACTCAGGGAGTTCTGGCGAGCTGGACGGGTCGCGGGGACAGGTCCAGAAGTGGTCTCGGTGGCGCTGGCGGCGGCTTCAGTTGAAGCTATGGTGAGTTTCGTCGATGAGTGTACATGCTAGACAGTGATGGATGGACGCACACATGAGTTCTTGGATTGATCGATCGCTGGTTTGGGGGTGGGGAGAAGCGAGAAGTAACCGGGTGGACCTTATATGTTCCGCTCGTGTGAAGGCGCTCTTGGCTATAATACGGCTGGACCGGGCTGGGCTGGTATCTGTATCTGATTGCTCATGCTCATGTAATCACTGGTCACGGGTGTTCGAAATTCCCAGCGTTTGCTTGGAGTGGGTGAATAGGGGGCAGGGAGCAGGGAATTTCAGCTGGTTTAGTCCTACTCACGCATGATCTGACTGCGAGGGGTCAACGTATAAGGCGAGCCAATCGCGAAGATACACTAGTCCGGCCAATTTCATCGGTATGAGGTTGTTAATTATGTACATGTCTAGAAAAGGGATGGATGCCACGAAGGAGTGTGGGGTGGTGTAAGAAAAAGTGTACACTCGGGATGAAGAGGTGAGATCAAACGCCAAGCCAGAAATCACTGCCCAATTCTTTGGTCTCCCTCTTCTCGCGCTCCTTCTTTCTCAACAGCACAGCCCTTCGTGCGCTTCGCTCCTCCCGCCATTCCTCAATGTACTCTCGTGCCTCCCGGATGCTTTCCTTGACGTGCTCGATTTCGGCCGTCATGTCGCTATCAATCTTATCGAGAAAGTCAATGAGCCCAACGAGCTTTTTCGAGGCCGCAGCAGAAAGGTGATGCCTTGGGCGTGGAGAAGCACGAGGGAAAGGCAGGGTCGGGGACCCGTACTCGTCACGGGCAAGCTCTGACAGTGGGCTGGTAACCATGATCTCTGGAACAGAATGCGAAGGGTGATGCATGAAGGAAGAGCTCGACGACGGAGAAACTGAAAGTTCCACCTTTTGGGAGGGTATCATTGTGGGCTGTAACGTTGTACATGGAGGAGGGGATGGAGGATTGAGAAGAGAGCCAGCGTCGGATGGTAGCGAGACAAGAAGGGGGGAGCTAGGAATGTCGAGCTGGATAAACAGCGGATTTTCCAAGGAGACTGATATCATAAGGTCAACTACCCGTGGTGATTCCGAGGGTTGAAGTCCCCAGATCCGAACGGCGAGTCGCTGTAGGAGGGGTACAGCCAACCTCCACCGTGACGATCTCGCTTCGATACCGAGATAGAAAAAAGATACTGCGAACAGTAGAATTATGGCGCCAGCACCGAAAGTAGTAATTACTGCCTGAATGATGAATTATAGAGGACGGTATTGTACAAAAAAGGTGTTGCCTGTTGGCGAAGTTGTTCAGTTGAAACCGAAGCTCAGGTTCCACATGGGTGCAAGGTTCCGTGACGCGTGACAAAATATCTCGTGATTCTTGTGACGTCGTCTAGTGTGTGGAACAGCTGTAAAGTTAAAGCTCAAGTCATGTCCTTGGTGAAGACCACGCTCTTCGCCGCCCGTCCACGGGCGGTATATTTTTCGCGCATCCAACGTAGATGTACATCGTCCGACTCGCATAGCCATGATGACCACCACAGCGTAGACTCTGCGTCGTATCCAAAAGAAGGTACGCTATTTGCATCCATTCGTTTACGGCCTCCCTGAGATTCATTCTGCATCTCAGGGTTTTCTTCTGCTGGCTGGACATATACAATCATTGCTGCATTGGGTATCGTTGGTTTCTACAGATTCGCGCCGAGCCCAGACGAGGACAATTATGTGACCCGCTACATCTCGCACTACTTTACACCCAGCAGCTCCTGGGCTGCCACGAACGATCGACACTTAGAGATGACGACGAGTCTACAAGAAGCCACTCAGATAACCCAGACGGGTCAACAGCCTCATATACATAGATACCGCTACCCCCAGTTCGTTCACTTTCCTTTTTTTTTTTTTTTTTTTGATTTACTGTGACACTAACGCCGATGGTAGCTCGCTGGAGGTGGCGTCGGTATTCTCGGTGCCTGTAGGAGGGGATCCTGATGTGTCTAGCGTAAGAGTGAAACGTTCCAATGAATTTTAAAGCCTAGAGGAATACAATAATTCGCTCGTCTACTGTAAAGCTCAAGACTGTCTATGGGAGGGGCAAATTTAGTATAAGCGGCCCCGAAAAATGTCCCGCTTTTCCCGATCGTGTCGGAACCATCTTTAAAGAAAAAGCGATCGTTGGTTGTCATGTCATCATGGCTTATGGGCCATGGAACGTTGAAAGGTTCAAGGCAGAACGGTGTAGAGTTGTGTTGAACGTTAAAATATCGACTAATTAGGAAAGAGCGAGAGTCGAATCGAGGCGGTCGCGAGGCAAACGTTTCACTGTACAGTGCAGTCCAGCGCAATCCTCTCGTCGAGTACGAGACCGTGCGAGCAACATCTGGTCGAGCACGGTCCCATCTGTACCCCTCACTCATCATCCAGAGTCCCCTTCTTTTACCCTCTATCCTTTACTCTACGTCCTCTCGTATGTTAATATTTCGCCGGGATTTACAATGACAACAGCCCTTCGACCTCCCCCTTGGTGCCTCCTTCCCCTCCTCGTCCTCTTCAATGTCGTTCGTGCGGATCTCCCTCTCGTCGACTTTGATCGCATGGGTACTGTCGGCCTCGTCGGTGCCTTTGCTGGTCTCGAATTCTTCAACAGCTCTGCCAATCTCTCCTTTGATCCTTCCACCTCAACGTTACTGCTACGTTCCCCTCAAGGAGCATTAACTCGTATCGCTTCAACCAGCGCTGGCGGTATTGTGTCCGCAGGTTGCGCTATTGGCAATACCTATTATATCGCCGGCGCTTTTTCTTCCATCGGCAACGTCACGGCCTCCAACGTCGCGTCCTATAATCCCGCCGCGGGAACATTCGAGGCTCTAGGAACGGGGGGACCCAACGGCGCTGTGAATGCTCTTTTCTGCGACTCTACTCATAATAAGCTCTGGGCCGGTGGCCACTTTACTACACCCGCATCCGCCGTCGCTGTTTGGGACACGAGTTCATCCTCATGGTCGGCCTCACCTTTCGGCGGTCTCACAGGTGCCGCAGCTGAGGTCTCGTCAATTACCACAAATTCTTCCCAGGCTAGTCTCTTTTTTTCAGGGTCCTTCATTGCACCTTTCCAGGGAGCGGCCTTGAATACGACCAACAACCCGAACGTACCCTTTTCTCAAGGCGCAACTCCATTCTCATCTTCACTTGTCCCTATTCCCCTCGAGAACGCGCAAATTCAGGGATCTCCCTCATCTATCGACCCCAATTTCAGCCAAATACAGAATATCCTTTGTCCTGCCGGCAATGATGGTCCAAGGCAAACGTGGTTCGCTGCGGATGGTGGTAGTGCTCAGATTACCGCGAGGGCATTCCAATCCATCAGTGCAAGTGGCATCCGCCTTGGTAACACGTTCCTTAATGGACGAGGGACGACAGCATTTACGTACGTAGGCATGCTCTCTGGAATCCCGACCTGTCTGATTATGTCTGTAGTGTCACCTCCATCCCAGATAACACCGTTCAACAACTCCGTTTCGTGGATCCAGCAACGGGGCAAACCCAAACTTGCACGACAAATTGTCCACTATCCGTTGATGCTACCATCCCATATCAGGACTTCACATTCGATAATGCACTTGGTCTCACCGGAGTTCAAGTCACACTATCTGCATGGAAAGGTGCCGGCCCTGGACTCCATTTATTCCAAGTCCTATCATCTGGAGCATTTGCATCCGCAATTGCTGCCAAAAATGACATTTCATGCTTTGCACCTGTCGCCTCCACCGCTAGTTTCACCGGGGTATGGACGGAGCTTGATGCGAACACGAACATCCCAGCAACTACCCAGGCCATTCTCATCTCCAATGTGGCTGTTGGCACCACGCCCGCGAATGGGCCGAGTTTCACTTGGATGCCTTACGTTTCTGCGTCTGGCCAGTACACCATCAATCTACTCATCCCTGGCTGCACGGACTTCCAGGACTGCGCTTTACGCACGTCCGTCAAGGTTACGGTGTTCCCAGGCGGCGGACAGCCTCCCACGGTAACCGATGTCTCTCAGCAGAACCAGAACGACGCGGTCCAGCAGATCTACAATGGACCTGTTGTGCCTTCTTCCCCCAATTTTGTATTGACGATCACCATGACCCTCGCGGACAACCCTGCAGGCGCAGGTCAGAATGGCCAATATCGTCTTGTCGCCGACCGTGTTCAGTTGGTCTTAACCGCACCCAGCACAACAGCCAACGGCGGGATCGTAGGCAATGGAAAGACAGCATTCGGGTTTTTGGAATGGCCGTTGTCACTCGGTGCCAACGTAAACGGTGCTGCGGGTTTACCCGGTGCTGATGAGACGTTCCTCGACACCATTGGCTTCTCTCTATTCAACAGTCTCGGTGGAAATGCTGGCATCACTGCGTCCGGCGCTGTGGTCTCCGCGGTCGCACATCACCCGTCGGGTGTCTTCGTTGGCGGGACCTTCAATCTCAATACACCTACAGCCAGTAATATCCTCGTGTTCAAGGATAATGCGTTGACAGCGCTGTCCGGGGGTGGGCTTAATGGTCCCGTGACGTCCCTTGCCTTATATGGCAACACCCTCTTTGTCGGCGGTTCATTTTCAGACACACAGTCCAAGTCTACACAAGGCCTCCTCTCCGGTATCGCGTCGTACGATATTGCACATGACAAGTGGTCACCATTATTAGCCGGGGTAGATGGCACTGTCGAGAGCCTCGACATCAATAATGGCCAACTTACCGTCGCTGGCAAGTTCACTACTATCCGCAGCGCGGGCGTGGGTACCGGGCTAGAATCGCCAGGATTGGCGTTGTGGAATATGACTAACAGTATATGGGTCAATGGGGGTGGATTCTTATTAGGCAGCTTGACGTTTGTAGGGAACGGCACGACACCAGCCAAGGGCGAACAACAGTCGCAGATCATTGCTGGAAGTATTGCAGACTCGCTCGAGTATGGCGCGAGCGGGTTCGTCTTGGTCCAGAATGGGAATGGTGGCCAACCAGAAGTGACACCCCTTGGCGTGGAGCTTGGCGATGATGTCTCTACCTCGACTGCCACAACCAAACGCCGGAGCGCCGATCACAAACGTGCTGCAACGCCTTGGGTCTCTCGCGACATGAAATTTCCGCGGCTGTTCGAGCGTCACTCGAGTGCCTCTTTGGCATCGCTTCCACCCTCTCCTCCCGCACCGGCACCAGCTGTTCTCGCAGGCACGTTCTGGGTAAACACGACCAACTCGAAGCAGGTCGCAATCATCGGGGGTAACTTTACTTTCACGAACGGGAACACCGAGTCTGCTGGGATAGCGGTATATAATCCATCGACCGGCGCGCTTACCGCGTTACAAGGCCAAACTGTCAGCGGCATCGTCCGCGCACTGCTTGTGCAAGACACACTTCTATTCGTTGGCGGGGAGTTCACGATTCCAGGAACGAGCATTGCGGACTTCGCGATCTACGACCTCGTGCACAATACTTGGTTATCGTCTGGCGTCCCGGCGCTGCAGAATATCAATGGGGCATCTGTTGTTGTCAGGTCATTAAGTGCATCAGCGGCGAAGACGAAAACAGTGATTGTTGCAGGCTCGTTCGCACAAGCCGGCTCGCTGCAGTGCCACGCGATCTGTGAATGGGATGTTGGGGCTAATCGGTGGAACGCACTCGGAAATGGTATCCAAGGTGATATCGCATCAGTGGCTTATGCAGGGGTGAGTTTGTGCTATATATCATGCGCGACCCTGACATTGATGGTTCGGGCTTTAAGAGCAATCAGGACGTGCTCATAGCTGGTGGTTCTATCACATTATCGGGACCGCCTTCGGACAACGTCCTGCAATTTACATTTAGCAATGCAAGTTGGAGTACCTTAGGCAGTGCCGTAGACCTCCCTGGCCCTGTCACTGCAGTGACAGTTAACAACGGCAACGCGAGTAGCATCTTCGCTGCCGGGCGGTGCGTGTCAAATTGTATAAAGAGCAGTTCGGGGAATTTATATTGTTATAGTTCTACGGATGGTAGCTATTCTTTCTTGGCTACCTGGAATGGCCATACCTGGACGTCGCAAGGTTCTACCTTCGGTGGCACCAGCGCCATCTCCCAGCTCACGATGGTCCCGCTCCAAAATCAATACAAGCCACAAGGAGTCATTCAGGGTGACCGGATGTTGCTGATGTCCGGAAGCGTTCTTGAATCATCGTTCGGACAAGCTTCTTCAGTCTTATTTGATGGCAAAGCGTTTATCCCATATGTTGTCTCGGCCTCGGCGTCCGGTAACCCTGGATTCGTTTCTGGTCTCTTCAACTCAATTGCAAACTTCAGTTTTGCTCAACGTCGTAAGAAGACCTATCAGCTTTTTTTTTGACCCTGGCGCTAATCACATCCTGAATTTATAGATTTCCTTGCCACTGGCGTAGTCATTCTAATATCCATCGCGATCGGAGCTGGAATCGTCTTCTTACTTGTGTTACTTGGCATCCTGTGGACTCTTTTCGCCCGTCGTGACGAGGCCATCAGCAAGTTCGATCCCGCAGATGTAGGCAATGATGATGACTCGGCAGAACATCGACCGTCGTCCCTGCTTGAACACATCAACGCCGCGACCACATCAATTCTGGGAAGCCAGAGTCCGCACCTGAATATTAGCGGAGAGAAGGAGGCGGCGGCAGCGGCCGACGCAGGTGCCTCAAGTACTGGGCACGATCCCCTCTCCGGACCCGATGCAAGTAATTACGTGCGGGCTGAGACGCCCTCAGATGCGTTTGGAGGTGGCCTCGCCGGTGACGAGACTGGACGCCCTGCGCATGCTCGCTACTCGTTTGATGGTACTGGGGAGGGCGAGCTATCGTTGGCTGTTGGACAAGAGCTCGAGATTCTCGATGATAACGATCACTCGTAAGCGCTCATATTCTTTATGTTTTTGATCTTTCTGACGGAAACCTGTCTGACCTAGGTGGTGGTACGCTCGCGACGTGCGAACGGGGAACGAAGGCGTCATCCCCGCAGCTTATGTATATTGAGGACTTGCCTCGTTTTGGTTGGGATCAGTTTCTTATTTCCCATAATTATTCTCGTTTCACGATGTATGTTTTTACGATACCCCATCCTTGAACTCGCTTTCCGGTACCAGCAGCCTAGATTGTCATTTGTCTTATACATCGTCACGCTCACTTCGCACTGTTTCGTGTCCTATACCTAGTGCGTCTGACACTCCTTTGGCAGTCCCGTAATAGTTGTGTTCGTGTTGGGAACGACTAGAATAGCACTGAATTACAGACTTTTTTTAGACTATGCTCTACATGATCTCACAACCCAGAAGACTCGTAAAGACAGCTAGCCCTCAAACACAACGAGTTGCAAGGTAACGATCACAATCACTGAAAGAAATTTTACACGCGGGTGAGATCGCAAAGAGGGGAAAAAAAAGAGACGGACCTGGAGCAACGGATCTCGGTAATGCTTTTGGTAATTATGCACGAATGCCACACGTGTTTTATAATCCTCCTTGCGCTTCTGGTCACGGAACTCTCGGATATGCCGTCCCGCCTCGCGCGCCTCGCCGCGATTTCGTGCTTTCACGACTTGCGTGCCCGCGCCAAATGCGCCGAATCCGGCCTTGCGTGGCACGAGCGCCGATTTGTACTTGTCGGCGAGCAGCCGACGCACGATCTCACGGCCAGAGTTGGGGCCCTCGGATGCCCCCCCGCCGGCATGGGCGCCTCGCGCTGCGCCGGAGAAGGACTGCGCATAGTAGCGGCGCATGCTGCGGTGGCCGATGCGGCTGCCTGAAGGGAGAACCAGCTCGAGGTGCGAGTCGCCGATGGTAATTTGGTTTGCGGGTAAGCTGTCCGTCTCGGAGCTGTCATCATCGTCTTCACTGCTAGAAGGTGGCTCGTCAACCACCTCGTCGACTTCGCCATCAGAGTCGTCTACGTCCTCCCAGCCATCTGCAGTATCCGCAGCAGGAGCAACAGAGGATTTCTTCTCCTTCGCTTTTCGTTTTTCCTCCTTACGCCTTCGCCATTCTTCGGCATCCGGGTAGGACGAAGAGAAATCGTAGTAGTCCGAGATTTCGAGCATGTCGTCCTCTGTGTCGTACGCGATCTTGCAGTGACTCTTGTCAGTCATATGTTTGCGGACGGCATCAAGAGTGTGGAACTCGCGACCCTTCCCGTTGCAATATATGCAGACATTACCCACAGCGATCTTCTCCCCGAGGTAGACGATAAGTCCGGTCAAATCGACAAGATATTCCGCATCGGGGATGAAAAAGGAGTGTTCGCCCGACATGTGAGTGAGATTTTCCCCCAGAGAAGAAGAGACATAGGCACAAAAGAGACAGTGAGCGGAAGAAAGCCGCGAGCGCGCAGCGGCGAGCTTCTCATCGAGAGTTAAGGTGGCCTCATCCTCCGGACCACCAGCGTCGGGCTGCCTCGATATAGAATGCGTCTTCTGTGGTTCCTTAATAGTTGGGGAGGGAAGTCGGGGAGTCTGGTCTTCTAAAGATGGCGCTTTCAGAGCCGTAGACCCCACGGAGCGTGGACGGGCTACCCGGGACTGGCCCCTAAGTTCGTTCTCGCGGTGTCTTTTGGAGAGAATATGGGACCGATAGGCATTATCTGTTGTATATGTTTTTCTGATGGCGAGTCACTGACACTTCTTAAAGCACTAGGAAAGGCAGAAACTCACTGGCATATTTCACAAGTCGAGCCCTTAGGCGACAGAGCTACTGCGGTCTCCTGCTTTCTCTCAAGCACTTTCTGATCGAAAACAGCCACGCTAACTGGTGGAAGTGATGCTACCCTGCGTTTCATGTTATACCGGTGGTGGTCTGAGCGGTAGTGATCCCCTAAAAGCGGTCAGATCAATCTGAGAGGGTGGGTCGAAAACGGCCGTACTCTGCTCTTCGGCGGTGAGAAATGCAATTGAACACGATAAGCAGGTGAACAGTGGTCTGTCATCCTGTTCCGGTGTCTGCATGTCGGCCATGAAGGAAGGAAATATCCAATAAGTCTGACATAAGCAAAGGGAGGGAGGATGTTAAGATGAGTCAGGCATAAACGATCATCCCATGATTAGATATGACGTATAAACGTCTCGTGTGCGTGTCGCGTAGTCACCCTTACAGTCAATTAATAGCACACTTTCATCCGATATGGGTCATCCTTAGAGAAAAGGCTGTCCAACCTCACAGGGAAAAAATTCCTTCGAACCGGGGTCGAACCAGTGACCTTGGGATGGCGAAGTGTTTCCATTACAGTCCCACGCTCTTCCAACTGAGCTATCGAAGGACACATTTCCTGTGACTTTTGGAAATAAAATATCACTTTAGGCATTTGTATGACATATCTGTCGGAGTGCTTTAGTATTAAGAGGAGATTATATATTTCATTAACACAGTTGAGTATCGATCATTCGATGCAATTGTAACTACAGAACCCCAGGTGCAACAGATAGCTCACTTAAACATGTATCCTTTGCATTTCCTGGCCCCACATAGACAGGGTGCATACACGGCATCTCCTTTATTTACTTTCACATCATCATCATCCTATCACAGGTATTAATGAAGCCACAGAAAATGGTGGGCGGTGAACACACCTCGTCATCAGATTCATATCCTGTGTATGAGAAGCAAAGTTCTTCCCATGGAAGGACGTCGCGTCGCGTAAATAAGGTCAGGAGGGGCTTGTCAAGATTGGCTTCATTAATATAGCAAGCATTCGTTGCGCAGTTTGGATCACAACTGTGGTTCTGTTCGAAATGCCAATTAGACAGAATCCATGCGCCATAATCATAGACACACTAGAAAACGAGTGAACTGCACCAAAGTCAACCAAAGTCACATTACAAAACCCATTCAACTCACATTGCCAGCATGATACGCATCCATCACATATTTTGTCTGCCATTCGTCTTCGTCGTCATCACTGTTGCTACGAAGGTGATAAAAGTCAAGTTGGAATAAATATGTTTTGCCAAACTTGTTATAGATTCTAAGACGGCGAAGTCAGCCCCGCGCACTACAAACTATGATGAGTCACTTACAAGCCCCTTTCATGGCCTTCAACTTCAGATAGAAGTTCACCGGCATACACACCGATAAATGAGCCCTTCGGAATCTTCTGTCTCCCAGCAAAGACACCTGGAGGACGTGGTCATGTTAAACAACATGGAGCGAAGTTATGACATTTTCTTGACGGACCCCATCCTTTGTTAGTGGTCTTTCGTATGTTGATGGAATATTGTCGACCACGCTGAACCACCTTCGCACAGGATCAGCTATCAAGGTCTCGGAGGATCTGGCATAGACATACTCTATTGCGGCAGTCGTCAAGGCAGCCGCAGAGGTCATTACATTCAAAAATAGGGAAGCCACGTTGTCTGAGCCGACCCTTGCCATCGTATATAAACCCAGGTAGATGTCCACTGTACTCCCGTTGTCTCTTCAAGCAAGAACAAGTTTGAGACTTCGGGTCACAATATCCCTCGCAGTCGCATCCCCGAAGATTGGCAAGATCAGGTGGAGGTACGTCATTGCTATGCCATATGCGATTACTGTAGTAAAACTCCCAGGAGGGTGTCACTTCCAGGTCACCATCGACGTCATTGATGATCGAGATGCGGGGGGCATTTGGCTCGTCCTCAAAAGTGTTCTCATAAATGATAGCCTCAAACATTTCCTTTGCCATGGTTGACCTGCGATAGTGCGTTTCCACGGTGTTCATAAGGTCCTGCACGGAGTGAGGGATGTCTCGAGAGTGGTAAACCTTGGGAGCAAACTCAAGCATCATACGAGCTGGCGTGAATTCGATGACAGAAAGATCCTGAAACGTAAGAGTCATATCTAAAGATTCAGTGAGGAGATGCGCTGGCTCTGATGCATTAACAGAATTGAGGCTCACCGGCGGAGGCTGAAGAAATGCTATCACAACTTGCAACCGCAATATCATCCGACATTTCTGGGGAGCCTCTCTCAGCAACAGGTGACGGTGTAGAGCTGGATCGAATCGACACTTTCTGTGCACTAGGTGATGCGAGTATGGAGGAGACCTTAGAAGGCGATTCGGCTTGGGAGGTGTTTGGTACTTCCTCTAATGCGATACCTTGCACCTGACTACCGTGAGTGGGTCCTGAGGGGGAAGTCAATTCCGCTTTGGCCCTGAAAAAGCCTTTCCATAAACCCGATGGACCGCTATACAACGTTCCGCGGACAGGAACGCGTGGTGTGTCCGTCAAAGCATCGTTATGGTGTTCATCTCGATTGGGGGAAGATAGGCACCCCGGGGAAGATGATAAACGTGTTACTGCAAGGCGACGGGAAATATCCCTTTTTCGGGATTCGGGAGTCCTCGGAGAGAGAGAAGCCGATGCTAGCGAGGCATCCTCACTAGTTGGCTTTGAAGTTGTAATCGCCGACTTGTCCGGGGTCTCAGAACCATCCTGTACAGACGATAGCATAGGCTGAGTTTGGGATGTCACACCGGAGGATGCTGGCTTCCCCGAGCGCATGCCGGGGAGCGGCGATACTGATGCTACTGGTGACAATGATGGCTCTGCGTTGGGAGATTGCATCGGGAGCAGGAGTTGGTCTGTTGTCGGGTGTTCATTTTCAAGGTGTTCATTTTCAAGGGATGTCTCGCGAGACACGTGTCCGTCACCCGCACGAGAGACGCTCTGAGGGGACTTTCTACTTGGTGAAATGTAGGAGTGTTCCAAGTGTGTCGAATCTGACGAAGACAAGGGATGACTCTTTTTTCGCCGAGATATAGACTGAGCAGCTTCCAATAGTGGAGGAATGTCGGGAACTCGCCCTATATGGCTGTGTTCTGACTCGTCGTCACTGTCGAGAACGATCGGATTGCTTGCGTTGCCGAGGGGTTTTGTATCATCATCTGATGACAACTCAATTACATCGCTACGAGTTCCAGTGCGCCTTATTTCGGCAACTTGAAGATAAGAATATCAGCATCTGATTTATGGAGAGGGGAAATTGTAGCAACGGGCTAACCTTCTGAGTTGAGGTCGGCTTCTGGTGGCCTAAATGGGGCATTGTTTCGCTTGATAGAACCATTACCTGGCAGCAACCGACCATTAACATACCATTAATTGTCAATATATCAGACGTACCACATCCAGACTTGCGCAACGAATGTACCAGCTCACTATTTCGTTTCAAGTACACCTTTTTTCTTAATGTCTTCGTGGTCCCAGGAGGGAGGATGCCCGCGCGAGAGCCGAAAGGATGTTGTGAGCGTGATGAGACCTCAGTTTCCGTTACACTTATTCCAGGACGATGGGATGTGTCGGTGCGAGCCAATTTCTGGGGTCGCACAGCCCCCTCCGGAGACAGAACAGCTTTACGCTTCGGTGAGGAACATATACGGGCCAGATCTACGCGTCCTAAGTCAGAAGGGCGTTCTCTGCTGGACGAAGATGTCGATTGCGAAGCTAGTGACGCGTTGAGTGGGAGACGGATATTGGTGTTACGTGATGCATACTGACCAGACAGGACTCCCCTTCTGCTGTTTGCAGACAAGTCACGTTGCGCACACATTAATCACAGGTTCAAATTGCGTCAGAAATGGAACGTGGAGGGAATACGTTGATAAAGACGGTGGCTGGTAAACCAGCTCAGCAGAGAGTATGCTGCCACCGTAAACCGCGACTGGCTACAAAGGTCACATGATAAAGACAATTACTTATGTAATCGAACAAATAACTGTCATTTTTTGGTGACCCAACGTCATCTATAAACCATCTCTAAGCTAACATACTAGCCTTCAAACGGATTCTATTCGAGGTGAACATATGTGTCAGTTCAAAGAGAGCGAGTAGAAAAAGGAGTTGTCACAAACGCTGAAGAAGGTTGTTAAGCTTGTTGATGCGTGACGAGACGCTGAGGTCGATCGTCTTCTCTCCAAAGTCAACAATCAGACCACCCAGCACGGAAGGATTCACCTAAATAACATTGGTTGGATGAGACAATCGCGTGAATGAAACATAACGGCGTACTTTATTAGTCAGCTTTAACGACTTCGCTTGCTGAGCAGTTTGGGATTGCTTCAATGTGGCTTCTAGACGGGACAGGACATCTTTGCCAAGAGGGGCAGCCGAGGTAACAGTGACATTGAGTTCGCCTTTGTGCTTAGCCACCAACTCATTGAAGCCCTCGATAACCCCCGAAGTTTCTCCCAATCGTCCATTCTCCGAGAGCAAGACGAAGAGATTCCTGGTAATGTCTGACACTGGTTCCTTCTTTGCGCCTGTACCTTCGGCACGTGCGTATAGGGCAGGGAGACCCGCATTGCGATCTTTGACAGAAAGTGTGGGATTTGTAACGAATGTCTTGAGATTGGGGCTGTCCGAGATGGATTTCGAGATGGCGTTAAGCTCGGCTTGGACTTTAGTCAGGACCTGGGGTGACTTGGCGAGTGCAGCAGAGTATGCAGCATTGGCATACTTGAGAGCAATACCAGACGCCGCTCGCCGCCCAAAGCCGGCTGTGGGGGCGTATGAACGAACTAAGGAGAATGACATGGCAGACCTTCGAGAGAACCGGAGAACCGGAGCGCGCGTCGTGACAACGCATTTACATAATCACTCTTGGCCTAACGTGCTATCTGTATTTACTGTAACACTCGGAAGGCCTAGATTTGTTCTGCCAAGGTTTACTCTAATTATTATAAGCTGACCAATGATAGGACCATGTCCCAATTTCTTCCGACGAAGGCAGAACACTATCGCTCTGGAAACCAATAGGGAAGCGACGTTGTATTCTTGGCCATAGAACAACACGGAACACGAGGTCATGTTTCACGCATCACTACTTCCGCGGACAGGAAAAAAAAATTTCAAGGAAAGCTATAGTCGTACGGCAGGGATGATCCTGGTATTCATGCAATATTCATGTTGCAGGGGTGAATACAATGTTGAGTCAGAGTGATGAAATAGTTCGGAGTTATCGGACTTGAAACTGCCCCAAAAGCATGTCCTGTATCAGGAACTTGAGAGCATTGTCATTATAATGTTCAAACAGCAAGAACCCCATTTCTCTACCTTGCTCGGAACAAATAGCGCTACACCTCTCTCTTGTATCATGATGCTAATATCCTCAATTCCCCTTTCTCTCCGACGAAATTATATGCGAGTCTCGAGGTTTATTCCCGAGTGATCAATAGCCGCAGGGGCCGCATTGCCCTTCAGTTGAATGGTACCAGATTTCGAACAGGGTCAGGCCGAAGATTGACTTCATGAACAACTGCCCGGAGCACTCACAGCACTCACAGCACCCTTACCTGATTATCTGCCACGCTACGATGCTCAATGTCCATGCTGTTCAATTCAAGTAACAGCTAGCAACCTGACAACTGGGGGACAAACTTTTCTGGTTCTTCTACAAGTAGGACACCCATCACTATGCTCGACAAATTTCCTGACCACCGTCTATGTCTTGACTCCTATCGTATCACCTTGCAGCTCTGAGTACCGACCTGAATCCATTGTTCTCATATGGACCCCAAGTCAGCTGGATTTGACGTCTATCTTCACGTCACTCATGTAGCGTGCAAGCCAAAACTAAGGCAACCACGATGCAAGAGGGCAAAGCAAGAGAACAGAAGAGGGGAACAGAAATGAAATCAAGACGGTAATGCAGAAGCGACAGGAAAGGTCTAGCACAAGGGCGAGGTATGAGGCGTGAACTGAGACGGGATGCAGTGTAGGCCTGGCCTTGGATTGCAACATAATGAGCAAACTACATTAATTTAGTAACGAATGGCGAATCTGTGGTTAAGTTTGTATTTTATTCCTATTTTACTCTGGCATCTTGCATACCGCAAAGCCGGTCTCTATTGATAGCGCTGCCGGGCCGTCTAAGCTACAGAAAGCGGCGGCATCTGGCCTCGGTAGCGCACCCAGGTTCTAGGGGCGTGTGGTAATCTCCGGAGGCTGCGACGAGTTAGAGTATAGAGTCGGCAGCTCTAAAACTCAGCCCGGGCCAACCCGACACCCAGTTCCCCAAAACGATGTTACGTACCGTTTATGGACGCCGCGGACATTCAAAAAGATTCAAAGTTGACCCAATCACTGGCAGAACTAAATCGTCGTGGAAGTCCGAGTCTACTAGCTGAGCTTGCGAAGTCTTGGCCCGCGCCTCGCATCGGCAATTCCAGTTGTACATTAGCAGATCTAGCGGCTAACTAAATCCAACTTCTCATCGCGTTACACGTTGATTGGGCTATTTGCAAATGGCTTGGCGACGATGCACATGGAAGCGATCTTCCCTACTACTCTCATCGACCTAACTGAAGTCCCCGTGAAACTATTCATTCCCTCTCGGTCGTGCCACATACTTCTATGATACAGATAAATCTACGCCACCAATTCTGCATCATGTACTTTCATTGGCCGGGAACCCACGGTCCTTCGGACAGCTCATTCATTCTCACGTCGTCAACTGAGATGGGGAGCCCTACTCGACGTGACCTCGTTTGGTCCCGGGACCTATGCCAGCTATGCGGTTTACGCGGTTTAAAACCGAGTTTCTAGATCAGCTACACAGAGGATGCCTTCCTCTCTTGCGCCTTGCCTGTGTTGCAATCTCCATGGAGGCTCCTTCGGCAGTTGTGTCCCCGCCTCAAGTGAGAAGCGGGTAGACCCTGACACATCAGAAAAGACTCCCTACTCTGACGCCGATGTAGAGCCAACGACCAGAACTGACACTACCGCGGTCCTCCAAAATGAGCGGGACATCGTCACGCAGGTCATTTCCGTCGAGGATGAGCCATCGTTGAACCCTTGGACGTTCCGCTCATTTTTTATCGGTATTGGACTCTCAATTTTTGGGGGGATTCTTGGTGAGCATCCGTCTCTGCAGTTGGGGATCGCCATAGCTCATTAAGAGTGTTAATAGCGGAGATCTATTACTTCAAACCCGTGAGTAGGGCTCCAACATACTCTGATTTTCCAACCTTATTGAAGTGGGCTGCAGCAAACTGTTCTAGTCTCTACTATGTTCCTTGCGGTCATCAGTTATGTGATTGGAACAACAATGGAAGCGTTTATTCCTCGCCGGGGATGGTTCCGCTACCTAAACCCAGTGTGTATTAGATACTCTTTATTCGCAAATCTTATTAACACGTCATACGAAGGGCCCTTTCAATAAGAAAGAGAATGCGTTCATAGTCATAATGGGAAGCGCTGCTGCAAACTCAGCTCTGGGAACGGAGGTCCTTGCGGTACAGCGATTGTTTTACAACATCACGCCGAATGGAGCCGCGTCTATCTGCCTCTTGTTCTCAAGTCAGCTCCTCGGCTACGGCATCGGGGGATTGATGAGGCGTACGTGTCCCCGTTCGTCTCGTGAGTATGTTGTTCTGATAGCTGGCTTCCCTCAGCGATCCTTTTATACCCGTCCAAAATGCTATATCCTAGTGTGTTGCCCCTGGTGTCCATGTTTGATGCGTTCTATCGGGACGGAAGTTCTAGACATTCTGACAACAAGAAAAGAATGAAACTGTTTTATATTGCGTTCTTTGCGTAGGCTCCTATTCATATCCACGATATTTGACAAGTAGAGACTGATGGATACAGCATTTTCATCTGGGAGATATTCCCCGAGTGGATGTTTCCTCTGCTGACAGGCTTCTCTGTGTTTTGCCTCGGGAATCCGAGATCCCCGGATTTCACACGCGTGTTCGGTGGATCCAACGGAAATGAAGGGTTAGGTCTCCTCTCTATATGTTTCGACTGGCAGTACATTTCAGGAAGCCTGAATCCATTCACTATTCCGCTGAGGGCTCAGGTGTGTTAATCGGCGCTTGCGCTTTGTTGAGCTAGAACTGACATGTGTTTCTCAGTTCTCCAGCCTACTTGGATATTTACTATGCACGTGAGATCTCAGTCATTTATTATCATGATTATCATCGCGACTCGGAGTGACGGTTCAACTTCCCGATAGGGTCGTCTTCCTGGCTGTTTATTACAACAACATCTGGAAATCTAAGAACTTTCCTTTCGTAGGTCACGGACGATCTCATCACTGCCCCTACTGATGTCAGTCCATAGCTTTCCCAAGAACTATTTTACGAGAACGGCACTATCTACGACCAGCTTCTAATCCTCAACGACAAGTTTGAGGTGGACCCAACTCTACTTGCGCAACAGGGACTCCCCTACTATGCTGGCACGTGGATCGTGTACTTATTGAGTTCCAACATTGGGACGGCCGCTACATTCACTCACCTTCTACTGTGGAACTGGAACGACCTCCGCGCGGCGTGGAGCTGGATGAACAAGCAGTCGATCAGACAGACGTTTGCTGAATTCGACTGGAGGATCTGGAGGGCTGATGGCAAAAGGGAACATTCTCCTGATTCTGACAAAGATTTTGATCCGCACTATCTGCAGATGCTCAAGGTCTGTTCTGTCTTAGTCCCAGATGTCAATAGACGCCTTAGCATTGGCACAGTACCCTGACGTTCCAAACAGTTGGTATGGTGCAATACTTGGGTCTGCATTCACCACGGCTCTAGTTCTTATCTACAAAACCGAATCAACCCTCACCTGGTAAGTGCATGAGAAAGGAATGACGTTTCGTTTAGATTCATCAGCTCCATTTGTGTCTTCTGTAGGTGGGGCTTCATTATCGCGTGTCTACTCGCAGTCGTTTCGATTCTTTTTTTCGGTTCACTTTATGCCATGACTGGAATACCCCTCCTCATCCAGCCTTTCTTCCAAATGATTGGCGGGTTCTTACAACCTGGGAAACCAATGGCCAACATGTACTTCGTACTTTTTAGCTTCAGTGAGTGGCAGATATCGTTCTGTTAATGGTCCTCCGTTCTTAATCCACCGCGAAATAGATTCTGTCACCCAGGCCAGTCTACTCCTGAGAGACTTGAAGATCGCACAGTGTAGGCTTGCATTGTCATATCATTTCTGGATATCAGAAGTCTTACTGTCCTTCGATCAGATACGAAGCTCCCTCCTCGCGCGGCGTTCACTGCTCAGATCATAGGCACTCTACTTGGTTCAGTTCTAAACTATAGTGAGTATCTCTTGCCCCTTCAGAGATTGCAGGGTTAATGTGGCCCAGTCATGATGAACTCTATCATCATTAACCAACGCGAAATTCTGTTGTCCGTGCAAGGGACAAACATTTGGTCCGGCCAACAGCCACAGCAATACAACTCCCAGGCCATTGCATGGGGTGGTCTCTCCCACGAACTCTTCGCGAGTGGCAAGCGATACCAATGGGTTGCGTGGGCTTATCTCCTCGGCCTCTTTGTTCCCGTCCCTTTCTGGGTCATCCACCGGTTCTTCCCAAAGCTTCGCGCCGATTATTTGTACACCCCCATTATCGCGTGAGTTTTCTACCCTGCCTTGCGTTTCTGCCGCGAACGATATCAACGTTGCCTACCCTGCGTACAGCTACTTCATAGGCTGCCTTAGCGTCGGTATCAATTCATCCATCACGTCATACTTTGTCATTGCGTGGTTTTCCCAGTGGTTCTTGCGCACGCGGTACCCCAAATGGTTCGCGAAGTATAACTACGTTCTCGGCGCAGGTGAGTCTGCTTCTATTTCGATCCCTACTCCGCAGGTAACTTAGGATTGATACGATCACGTATGCTAGCGCTCGATGGGGGAACCCAGGTCATGGTGTTCATCCTGTCCTTCGCGGTGCTTGGCGCAGCGGGGAAATCTCACCTGTTCCCTCAGTGGTGGGGGGCGAATCAGAACGGCAATTATGACAGATGTGATGTTGCCAGCTAAGTTAGCTCTTTTTTAGACATTCATACCATGTGGAGGCTCTCCGAGTCACATGTATCGTTCGATCGGTCTAACTATTCACGTATCGCGCTTGAATTTCCAGACGTTAATACTTGTTTGAATCAACTGGAGCCATGTGATGTCAATCATATCATCGCACCTCCGCATATGCTGAGGATGCTGTAGGCCATCAGTATTCCTACAAATCGCTTTTTGCCGCTTGTGCAAGCGGAAAAGCGCCAAAAAAACGCCAAGAAAAAACGCCGAAAAGCGGCAAAATATTAATTTCAAAAAGCTACGTGTCAACCCCAAAAAGCTGGCTATTCTCCGCGTTCCTGAACAAGAACGAAAAATCGGAAGGTGGGAAAAAGCTACAACAGCAAGAAATAGTCTAGAATGATAGTACATCTTCAACTGTATAGGTAACAATTCACCTTTATGACTTTGAAAATTTCCGAAATTTGAAAGAAGCTGAAAAGTGCAGAAAAGCGGATAAGCGAATTGTAAGATTGCTGATGCTATTTAGGAAAACGCCTTCAACTGGGTGATCTCGAGCTAAAAATTTATTACTAGGTTTACAACTGAGAGACCGACTCTGAGTTTTATAGCTGTTCTCACATAGATAGACTTTGGTGTCAGGAAAGCTCAAAATTTACATCAGTCGAGCAGGGGCGTATATATGACAAATATCTTCACAATTTTGCTATTTACAAGCAGCTATTTGAAGGTATCGATTTTGATTACTTTAGGAAATGTAGACTTGGTAAAACAATTCCTAGAGGAATTAAAACCCTTGGCAGGTGTTAGCCTCACCTCAAACTATGATTGCAAAAGTATTGTTGTTTGTTTTCCATTGTGTAGGTTTTAGAACTACCAGTGTCCTCAAAAAAAAAACTAACCATATGAGAAAGGCCGTACGGTTATCTGACCTAAAAGAAATATAAGTTACATGTGGATTCTAATCTTATAGTGCACTAAAATAAGCGTTGCAGTGTAACTCGAATGTTAGCGGACCTAGCCCTGAACTAATGTTTTACACGTAGTAAAAGAATTATAGAACAACAATAAGGGTGACTACCTGATTTTATGCTTTGGCCGCCTAGAGTTGCTACCAGGACTAAAGAAGTCGCCCAGCCGCAATTGCCCACCTGTCTTGGAAAGGGCGGCACGTTGATAATGTACGCGCATCGAGAGGCGTTGAATGGCGCCCTTTGCTCTAGATCTGTCAAGATGGGCAGCACGCGTATCAACTACGGACGACTCCTTGGTAAGTAAATAGTGATAGGCAATGGAACGGGCGTACCTATCTTCCCATGCATGGCATCCAGTTGTGCTTTTACTAGCTCCAATGGCAATGATCCCTTCTTACGCGGGCTTCCTTCGGTCACTGCAGCATGTGCCATTTTCCTCAATACATTTTCTTCCCCGACGTAACTCTCAATTCCAGATAACGCGACGCTCAGTACTGCTATACGTGAAGTGAGCGCGTCGTAGTCCGTGGAGTCTGTGATGCTAAATGGCCCGTCCGAGTTAGATAATATGATAATTAATGGATCTAGTGGGGGCAGAGCGTAGTTCGCCTAGTAGACATTAACGGCTTTGTGGTGTAGCGACTAGGTATAACTTACGGGCTCAATGGTTGAGCTGGTGAGAACACTATAGGCGACTGCACGGGCGATGCGAAGGCTGCTCGGGCTGCCTTTAGTGAAGAATGACAGCAACAGAGCTTGGTTAGAGGGGGAAAGGGATTTTGCGAGATCCAACGCCTTTTGAGCCACAGAAATTTCCTGGAAGCAGTTGGTATGTTGTTTGGATAAAATCTAGGTAGCCACGCACGATGTCTTCTCGTCCCCCAAACTTGTCAGGTAGTCGGCGACATAAAAGTGACACCGAATGGAGGATATCTCTCCTCAGCTCAGTCGAGGTATCCATATCCACGCCGATAAGCAACAATACTATTGCTACGTCTGGCAATTGTTCCATCGACCATCGACTTACGACAATAAACAAACATTATTAGCAATACCATGATACAACAGCAATCAAGACTCACGGAGCAAACGATGTGATCATCTTCACTAATGACTCCAAGACTCTAGGCCGATTCTGAAGGGGCTGAAAAGTTGCACCCCATGGCAGCTGGACAAGTGTACACCAGTTTTTCTGCAGCCCCAAACGCATTAACGTGTGCACGATGACGTCCACAGTCAACGGTGAACTCGAATAAGACTGCACCCATAGAGGCATTTCGAGAAGGAATTTCCGACTGAACCGTCCTAGATGTTCGTGCTCGTACCAGAGGGCTGATAATGGTAAGGATAAATGTATAGTGAAAGCCACCAGTAGCTGCTTACCTTGTTCGCACAACCATTGAGCCACACCAGGAACGACCATATCTTCGACAGACAGTATTCCGAACACGGTCTGCAGGTAGTCGATATCTGAATGCTTTCAATTTAGCAAGACAGCATGTGTAGAACCCTCTAGCGCACCTTTTTCTTCGATCGCTTCGCTCAACTTCTCTAATGTCGCTGTCTTCTCCTTCGCTGATTCCCACACCGGAATCCCTCCACTACCATCATCTATATCCACAGTTCCTTTATAATCGTCAACAAACACCGAGACTCCGAGATTGCTATTGTTAATGCTTTGTCCCAACCTCCGATCGGCGTCCAAAATCTTGCCCACAGCTTCACCTTCTTTCGCGCCCAAGAGGCGCTCGCGTTCTTCCTGGTGTACCTCAACCTCCAAAGCGTTGGCCATTAAATCGACGTTGTCACTCTGACCAGGAGCAGCACGAGGGGCATGTTTATCCACCGAGCTCGACCTTCCAGGAGCCACATTATCGACGTCTTCATCAGCATCATCAACGCTGAAATCCGACAATAACGTATCGTGGTCGTAGCCTTCTGCACAATTCACAGCGTCGATTCCAAGACCGGCTCGGGCCTCCTTCTTGCGCTCGCGCAGCATAGCTTTGATTGGGCAAGGCTTTCGTGCACCAGGTTTCGTCTCCAGGGCTGATGGTTTGGCTACATGGGTAACTGGGCGTCGAGTACGAGTAGGGCGTTTAAAGATATCATCAAGAGGCGAGCCTGGCTCCGAATCTGGAAGGTTTGGCATACGACGACTATGATCATCATTCTTGGTGAGTAAGGGCTCGTCAAGGGGCATTGAAAGTTGGGATGGCGAGGGTGAGGAAGGGGATGGGAGGGGGGAACATGAGCGGGCTGTGGTAGCTCCAGGAATCGTTGAAGCTGCATGGCTTTAAGCTTGTCAGGAGGAATTCCACCCGACAGGTACGCGGACTTACCGAGTTGATATTTTATCCCTCTTCCAGAATGGCTCGTCCTCTTCCTCTTCGGAGCTCAATTCGCCCATTATTGGGGCATGTGGATAGGAGTCTTCGCTATCGGACACTACCTTGGCGCGTACATTCGCCCATATTTCCGCGATAATCTCTGCCGTCCTCATTTTTGAATCTTTGGGAGCAACGGGCGCGGGGTGTTCCTGCTCCGGTGAACTTGGAGGGGGGGTCACTGGATGCACCGGGAACATGAGGGCAATCTGTGTGGAGGAAGGATGGGCTTTACCTTCCGAAGAAGGGGAGGGGGAGGGTAAGGCCTGCACGGGCAAAGGCGGGGGTAGATCATCCGGCTCAAGTTCCGAATGTAGGGTATCCAATTCCGTGAACGAAGACAATGGGGATCCCGGTATAGTGCTATGTGGGCAGGACGTAAGCGGAGACAGTGGCCTGTCGATCTCCATCGAATAGTCACCCGGGGAATATCGTAGCGGGGACACGATTTCAAGTCTATAGGCACTCCGACCATGCCTCCAGTTTTCGACGCTCTCTTGGGCATCATTTCTGCGTCGCGAAACGTTATTGGGACGAGCGGGTGTATACATTCCGAGTTCGCTAGATTGGCTCGTTGGAACGAACCCCTCATTTCCTCGCGTCTTTTTGGGTGTAACAGGCCCCGGGAAAGTGCGTGAGGCTCGAGGAGACGCGTAACGGCGTCTCTTATTCGATGGGGAGAGGCTACTTAGAAGTGACTTAGAAGGATCGAGAAATGATAGTCGCTCTGGTGCGTAGGAGAGGCTGAGTGGGACACTACTACTCGTAATGCTGGCTGTATCGTCGTTGTCATCAAGCTTCCGTTTAGATGGTGTCAATGCCCGGGAAGAGCTGTCTTCTGGGGAGCTAGTCAGTACCCTCGACCGAAGACGAGAGGCCGAATTCAGGGGCAAGGGAGATGTGATACTCTGGGAGTACCGTGCGCGGTCCTCAAGGGACGAACGCAATGGATCCGCATCCTTGTGGTCCCTTATATCTCTCTTCCTCTCTCCCTTGGGTTTCCCCGTCTGTCGTTTGATAGGAGGATTGGAGCCACTTGAACTGAGAGTAGATGGGCAAACCACCAGAGACTCTAACACGGAATGCTCGCTACTGCCACGGGGAAGGGTAGCCCGTTTGTATGAGACGGAAGTACCTTGGCCATGTCTATCTTTTGGCTTCTTCCTAGATCCTTTTGGCCTCCCTGGCTTCCGCTTGGGTGCTGCAAGGGGCTGTGAGTCACTACTGGAAATTGACTGGACTGATAGGAGGGTGGATTGTAGTTGTGATGAAGTGTAAGAAAGTTGGCTGCTAGTAGATAGAGAGGGACGTCTCTGAAAAAAGTCCGTAAGTTTAGCGTCCCTGAGAGGCGCGGGCATTTGGGTTTTCAATGAGACGCGTCGACAAGCCCGACACGGTCACCCAAACCGCCCTCGTGAGCGTGAGATAGTGATTATATAATGACTTTTTTTAAAATGACCAATTCGCTTTTATCAGATAACAAACAGGACCTACTGAATGACGGATGCGTGCGTTCGCGTTCTATTGCGTCTCTGCATAGAACCAAGTATTTCTAACGTTTTCTTGCTAGCCTCGACAACTCTGTCCTAAACATGACCGTACTCTCCCCAGTCGACCAAGAACGTGAACCCCTTCTAGACACCACCGACCTTTCCCCACCTCCCCCACCCAGGCGCTCCTGGAAGAAAGCCTCCCCTTTTTGGTAGATAGTGTTTCGTCTCTAGCTCTGATTCTAGTCCCTCTAACCTGTCTCTCACTAGGATTGCACCCGTTATCTTTGTTTCTTCATTATGCGTAAGTTCTACGTTGCAGCCCACGTGAATATGCTTAAGCGGCAAATTCAGCGTGGCATGACTCTCGCCCCACGTGTGGAAATATATACACAAATTGCCTGTAGAACAATTCACTCCCACACCGTGCCCTCCCCCCTAATCTCCCCGCCTTCCTCTCTGTATCCCCATGCTGTTGCTCGTTCAGACGATGTTGTTCACCTCCAATTTCAAGACGTGCCAGTGAAGGCATATGATGAATGTACAGCAGATCCAAAGGTCCTGGCCCGTGCAGCTCGAATACAAGCATGTATGGCATCCCTTCACACAGAGTTGGTTGAGTTTTCCTATTCTGACGCCCCTCCCTACAGCTGTTAAGACCACAGAGAGTGTTCTTAGTGCTATGACTACAGGTTGGCTCAGCCATCTGAGCGACATGTTTGGACGCAAAAGAATCCTCGCTCTCTCGATGTTTGGTGCTCTCTTTATGTCCGTTTATCTACTCGTCACTCCGTACTACTTTAATCGACATTTTTCACAGGGATTTCGTTTATATCCTTGTTTCTGACCCATCCACATTGTTTGGGATACACGGAGAGGCATTCATCATTGTTGCGCCTCTCGTGGAAGGAATTCTTGGAGCACAGTCGACCTATAATGGCATCACTCATGCGTGAGCTTTCCTCACAGCTTACTTGGATCCGCGGACAGACCTGACACCGCTTCATTCATAGTTATGTAACAGACTGCACTCCAGATGGATCTCGCGCCAAAATTTTTGCGACGTTGCAAGCCATGCTCAATATCGGAATGGCTTCCGGGCCCTGGGTAAGCCCACGTTGATCAGTGATATCAAAGACTCACCGACAAGTTTAGCTAAATGGCTTCATATTACATGCTTTCACAGGGACTAATACTATCACTCTCTTTGGACTTGCTATTGTCATTGCATTAACGAACTTAACTTTCGCATTATTCATCCTCCCAGAATCACTCCCGTCATCCCGTCGCTTGTCATTTGTATCGTCGCCAGTGGATCACCAGTCACAGCAGCAACACAAAGGGGTGACGTATCGCATTAGAAAGTCCATGCGTAATGTTTCGTTGCAGTTTCTGCGGCCTGCTACTCTGTTCATACCTCAAAAACTCGAAGGACGCAGAGGACGAGATTGGAACCTGACGTTGACAGGTACAGCACTGTTTATCTATGTTCTTTCTGACGTGAGCCGCATTTGAGGTCATTCGTGAATATGACTCATCTGCTGATATGCTTTGTTTAGCAAGTTTATAATCTCCAATATCTTTACGTCAAACATGTGTACGATTGGAGCACGGAGCAGGTCTGTCTTTTTTTTAGCTTTGACCTGATATCCTCTGAAATTTGGCCCTAAGCTTGGTTATTACATGTCTTTCCTCTGGGTCATTCGTGCACTCAACCTTCTCATTATTCTGCCTCGTGAGCGCACCCTCCCCCGGCCGTGCAAAGTGTTCTCTGATCTTCCTCGTCACAGTCATCCTCTCTTACTTTGATTCGGGTCGTGCAGTCCCGATGAAAAATTCCACACCGGCACACCTCGCTTCCGCTATCGGCTTCGATAGAAACATCGCAGCCATATCACTCTTTATGGACGCATCTGCGAATGCGCTTGTTGCTATGTCTCCAACGTCTTCCCAGCCCCTCTTTGTGCTCTTGACGTCACTCGCTGCGCTTACCAGTGGTGGCCTTCCAGCACTCCAGTCCCTCGGAGCCGTAAGTTTGCGCGCGATGGGCAAGGGAAACGAGTTCGGGCTAGTTTTTGGCGCTCTGGGAATCGCAAACGCCGTGTCACACATCGTCGCTGTGCGTCTTCCCCGTCTATTCTCATTGGCATGGAGCAAGTCGCGGATCTGCTAAACTTTCTTTTGTTACGTCTTTATTCACAGCCTGGCACATACGCAGCCATCTACGGCGCAACTGTGGAAACTTTTCCCAAGGCTATGTTCGTCATGAGCGCTAGTTTGCTATACTTTACCGTTCTTCTTCTCTCCCGCGTGCGCCCAAATATCCATGTTCCACGTGAGGAGCCCGAGAGGGCGATCACGCCCCCCGCATCGCCGGATAGTAGAAGTGAGGGTGAGGACGTAGGGGAAGGGTCACGTGCACGTGCCCTGGGTCGGCAGCATAGTGAACGTGTTCTTCAGAGGACGTCGGTGATTACCCTATTGGAGGAGGATTGAGATAACGTGGGGCCGGGTTTGCTGTAAAGTTTGCTATTATTGAGCCTACGCCCGTAATACTGAATCAAACTGACAAGACGGGGATTGAACCCCTCGATTAGCGTAGTATCGGATATATATACGTATTCGCTACGGAAGACGATATTCTACTAGACTACGTTGTGCACCGAAATGGCGGGTAAACCCGGTAATGTTGACTAACGATATATCGATAAGTAACATATTCGCATGCAATCATTAACATCATCCGGAACATGTATATAAAAGAGAAACAGCAGAGATGCACCATGTTCGAGCCTTGCCTATAAATCTCGCCACCGAACTGAACAGCTGTCTGACTTGTGTCCCTTCCGGGACTTCCGGGTATGATCCTCGAAGGAGCGACGAGGTGAACGTAAAGCCCGGTAATGGGTCAGCGGCAGAGCAAGCATAAGGCGTGCCATACGAAATGCGTAGCGTCTTGGGCGAAGGCGCTGGTTTTGGAATTCGGGGTGCAAGAGGTGAAGGATGAGCTCGGGCGGCAACAGAGTCCCAATCAACGGTAGCAAAGAAACGGTGGGACTTTAGTTCATAAACACTTGGGCGATTGGAAGGGACGACGTCCAAAACCTTTCACACATCCCAAATTGCAAGTTAATATAAGTCTCGGAGATGAGGCAAACGGGACAGAGACCGCACCTGCAGTAATAGTGACTGCGCGCTCTCGTCTATCTCGCCGGGCTCGAAGATAAGTGAACAGGACCAGGGGTGAGGCTTAGACGGAAACGGCAAGTGCTCGCCCAAAGTTCCAAAGGGAACCTGCGAGCAGGCGGATCGTGAATATGCCTTCAAAATGGGGAGAGATGTGGGCGGATCTTACGCGGCCTGTAAGCATGACATAGAGCAAAACGCCGAGGGACCAGAAGTCGACCCCATACGAGTACGGAAGTCCAAAGCGCACTTCTGGTGCGGCGTAAGCCAAGGTGCCCATCTTCTCGTGTGTTGTATCGTTTGGCGCATGTCCGTATGGTTGGTGGACCCTGATACCTGCGCGGTCGAATACTGGCCCCTCTGTTTTCGCACGGTAATGGCCAGGATAGGGAAGTGCTGGTAAATTCCCAGGAAAAATCTTTGCCATGCCAAAATCAGCGAGGACAACGTGTCCGTCATTTGTAAGGAGGACGTTTGCGGGTTTGATGTCCCTATGTATGATGCCATGCGCATGCAAAACCTCCAGAGCACAAACTAACTCGGCAGTGTAGAAGCGCGCAAGAGGAACAGACATGCGGCCGCCACGAAGGTGAAGGTCATTCTGTAAATCTGTCCGGTATAGGGTCTAGTGGAATGACAGTCCGTCAGATAGGAAAGAGGTAATACAGTAAGTGTCGTCGTACGGTAACAAGGTAAAAGTTGGTGTCATCATGCATGCTAGCTTCGAGTGACAGGAACCAGCAAGTCCCATGTACCTTGCACAGCGCATCCTTCTCATTGATGACTTGGGTAAGATTCTCTGAGCGCTTGCGGATGACCTTGAGTGCAAAAGTCTCCTCTGTGGACTTGTGCTGTACCAGGAAAACCTTTCCACTGATCCCTTGGCTGATGAGCCTGATAGGACGAAAGTCAGCAGGTTGCACTAAAGGTGATGCACAAGTCGGAACATCTGATTCGGGAAGGTGGGCGAGCAGGGGGGCGGCCTCATCGAGAGAAGAATGGGGAGGTAGTGAGGAACCTTTGAACAAGGATCTGAAACGACGCCAGTGACCAACTAGGTCGCAAAGATAGGGAACCTTTCCGTGAACTAGCATATGAGGGGAAGCTGTAGGAGAATACCAACGAACGAGCTTGGAAATCAATACAGAGGTCGGTATAATATCAACCCATCATTTGACGAGATGTCGGAAGGGATTATAGCATGTGTCGAGCGTAGAAGAGTGAACTCGGAGGAATCCTTTGCGAGTCTTTAAATGCATGACGGCCTTGTTTATATATGTTGAGACAAATAAGGACTGACTGAATCTACCAGAAGGAGCAGTGCTATGCTACTCGGACTAAATGCGGTGCTTGGGACCGGAAGGTACAGCAAAATTCCTGTGTCTGCCAACGAGACGGTAAGGTTGCCACTAATTCCTAAGTTACAATAGGAACATGACCTATTTAGGTATGAAGCGCACCTTTCGCGATATGACTCGGTGTAATAGCCGTTGTAGCAAGAGGAGCTAGGAGGGGACAGCCTAAATTGGCTCACTTCCGCCCTGGGCGATAAACAGTCATTGAAACGGAGAAGGATGGCCAGTCGTGCTCTTGAGACAACAAGCACGGACCGGACTGCGGCTCGCAAAAATAACGACAGTAGAGTCAGGCTGACACAGAGAGCAACCCAGTTACAACAATTAGCGAGTTGTGGTCCTGTCAGGAGGTGTACTGCAGTAGTATACGGATGACTTGGACTCGGAGGGGCAACTGTCGGACCGCAACGGCGCACGGACCGGATAGCCTCTTGACCCTTCTTGACTTGTCTGAGCGGTGATGGCGTGAACATCTCATCTATGCTAGTTCATTACAGATGGCCTTCGAATTCGCACTCGCAGTGGCCACTAGAGTAGTGCTAGCTTTCTCTCCTCTGGGCTCCTCTTTGCAGGATGATAACCAATTATCGTCACCATTAACTTCATATTCTCGTCGTAAGCGCCTCTTCCACTGTCGACTGTATGTCTCCAACACCCCCTAGTACAGGAGGGTATCTATTTATTCCGCCACGGAGTCGACCCATACTCTGGTGGAACATTCAGACACGTAAGCATGTAACCATTGGATCTTCCTGTCCTGAATCGACGCGTCATAGTCCCCGCTTTCACTCACCCTCTTCTCTACCATCATCCCCACGTCGCGAATACCTCCAACACTCCTATGGACGTTTCTCGATGCAGTGGGCGCGTGGGCTTTAGTGAAGATATGGCGCTCCCGGAGTCAAATACCGAAAAGCGAGCGAGACTTGCGGATTGCAGCTATGTAGGTATATGAACACGTTCACCAGCCTAACGTCGCTTGAGTTCGGTCATCTTTTGTAAAGTCATTACTCGCTTTCGAAACTCACATAAGGTTATTTTATCAGATACCTCATTAATCCTTACATTTTCCTGCCATGCCTAGCACTCTCGACATCCACCCTCGAAACCACCCTTCAACTACTTGTCCTCATGTTTGCTTCGCGGAGTATGCCCTATATTTGGCCCGTGCTGCTTAATGCTGACTCTACCCAGGCCAGTCTTCCCTTGCCCTCTTAACACTTGCAATACTTTCACATTTATCCCTACCTGCAATCCTCTTGCTTCCCCCAGTTCTCCTGCTTCTCCTCTCGGATCCACTATCACATTTGGCATCACCGAAGCCGTTCCCACAAAAGCTCCGTAATTGCCTCCCTCTCTTCATGGAATTTACCATCTTCTTTGCTGCTCTCGTATTTGCGTCCACTCTAGTGGCCGGAAGCTGGGGATGGGTTCGAAATACTTGGGGTGCAGGGTACGTTTTTCCCCTTACCTTTTCCACGTTCAGGTCGTGCTTACCTCAGTTCAGATTTCTACTTCCTGATTTGACGCCTAACCCTGGGCTTTGGTGGTATTTCATGACGGAGATGTTCGATCACTTCAGGCCATTCTTCCTCATGATATTCTCGGTAAGCGAGCTCTTTCCGGAAATACGTTGTCTGACCTGTGTATCGCACAGCTACACCTAGCCACATATGTTGTGCCGCTTTGTATAAAGTTCCAGTGAGCTTTCTCGCTCTGCTAAACGCTAGAGCTCATGCCCGTACCAGACATGACCCTCTATACGCCAGCTTTCTCCTCCTTGGCGTCCTCGGAACGTTCAAGCCATACCCAACTCTATCAGACCCAGGACTCTTCCTAAGCCTCATTTCCCTCTTCCCGGAAACATATCCTTGTGCGTGTTCCCACCACCTTCGGTCCGACTGATGTCGAGTAGTTGTCCGTATGGCAGATCTTCGTTACCCGATCGTAACGGCGCTTGTGCACCTGCACGCCTTTCTGCTACTCCCGCTCTTCCACCATCTGTGGATCGGAACAGGCACAGGCAACGCAAATTTCTTCTACGCGAGTACGCTTGTGTTTGGGCTCGCTAATGGTGGCGCTCTTCTGGATTGCATGTGGGCGGGCCTCCGTGTCGCAATAGGTGAGGAAAAGGACGGAAGGGCGATTACGCAACAGTAAATCGAGCATCGAGGAATAAATTGAGAACATATATCGGAACAGCACACCTGAATTCGTTCTCCGCATACAGATAATGCCAATAGAGAGGAGCCCGACCCGATAATCACTCTAGGCCTCATTTATGTATTCTCTGTGGTTGTCTTGCTTGTAGATATATTTTCAAACTAAGATAACGCTTCCCTTACGCTTGTTCACCCAGGCGTCTCACCCACTCAACCAGTGCACTGTCAACCACGGTCGCGCATCGTCAGAGAGCCGTTTCAGCCTGACGTCAAAAATAGACTTACCGAACAGGTCGTCCAGTCATGCCCTTTTCCAAGTAAGGCGTCGAGCGCGTTGCCTGTTAACAGAAACATGAGCACCTATCGGGTCCCATATTCTACGAAAAGCCATTTACATCCATAGTTCCGGCAATGTCGATATGAGCCCAACGAAGGCGTGCCTCATCCTCGCCAGCTTCCGGCTCGATGCCATCGACAAAAGCCTTTAGGAATAACGCAGCGGTGCAGCTGCCGGCCGACCGACCACCCGTCTAGAGCGTAGCTTGCGTCAAAAGGAGACACCACGAATCAAAGAGGATGGAGTTTTACGTTGCACAGATCAGCATTGGAGGAATGAATCTGGGGACCGTAATCTTCATCGAGGGGCATTCGCCAGAACCTATCATACTCGACTTCCCCAGCGGCGTGTAGCTCCTCCCAGAGTGAGTCAGAGGTCTGCGATATAGAACTAATTAGCAAACTTGACAATAGCAAGGATGAGGTGCGATGTTACAGAGAAAACCCCAGAATATATTTCCCCCAGGGCAACGCCCATGGCACTGAGCGAAGGATGAGATGAGCGAACGCGTACTTGGAGGAGGAACTGACAAACCCAGTAAGCGTAGCCACATCTATGAGCGTGTGTGGCTTGTAGGTTGTCGAGGTATAGTATAGTGCATCTATCATCGTTCAGTCAATGGCAGACACCGATAAATTAAGACCTTACCAGAGAGTATAAGCCGACCTTCAGCATCAGTGTTGTCGATCTCGACCGATTTGCCGTTCATAGCATATATTCTGTATAGACGGTTGAGCTGAGTAGTAGAAGAGACCTAAGATCGGGGACTCACATGTCGCCAGGCTTATTCGCACTTGGTCCAGGCAAATTTTCGCAAAGTGGGGTTACCACCACCAAGTTGACGCTGAGATGAGAATATATCAGTCTCCGCAGGGCTAGCACCCAGGCCACGTATTGAACTCACGGAAGGCGGAGCTTTGCAATTGCAAGTGCAGCAGAGACAACCGCCGCAGCGCCACCTGCGTACCATGGAAAGATCAAGCTGCACCGCAAGTTCACCAAATGATCAATACATACCCATGTCGCCACGCATTAATTTCATGCCCTACTCACAGAATTAGCTGACATAATGGCACATTGAAATAAACAGGTACAGACCGCCGAGGGCTTCAGGCTAATCCCACCTGAGTCAAAGGTGATACCTTTGCCAACAAAAGCGATGGGTTGATCCTCCCTTGCGGCTCCGTTGTAGTGTCTAGAACACTCTATTGAGAACCGTAGATGAGGACAGCTGATCGTGCCTCACATCTCGAGGAGCTTAGCGGGCTCCGATGTCCCTTTCGTCACAGACAGGAAGGTTCTCTGCAGATTGGGCTCAACAAAACAAAAATTGGGCTCTAATCTCCTCTACGTACCATTCCCTTTTCTGCGGCCCATTCTAAAAGTGTAATCGATGTCAATACCGCACAAGACGAGCACTGAAAACGAGGCAGGAGCCTATACAGCATGAAAGGATCCCACCTTCATCACGGACGATGATTTGAGTATTCGGAACATTTGCAAACTCCGCTTTCACCCTCTCCGAGAATGCCTGCGGGAAAGAACTCAGCTCGGTCCACTCTCTAGACTCATTATGGGCGTACGGTCGGTGTCAACATGTTCGCAGGGAGCTCTTTTAGCTATAGTTAACACATGGATCCGAGTCAGTGAGGCTACCGCCTGATCACGAGGAAGTATCGGGTACCGTTCTAGCAAGATTTTGTGCCTCCGCATAGATGACCCCAGTTTCCCACTCCTGCGACTCTTGCAATGGCTGGAAGGACAGCTCCTGTGGGACTGCATTCTCGTCGCCAGGTTTGTATGGCGAGGGAGGCGAGGTTTTCAAGGTGAACTTGTACTTGGCTAGATAAGCGGCCACAGCTGTGATGAGGGTATTGAGTAAAAAAGTAAAGCGTTCAAAAAGGTTCGGCCGACCTGCAGCGTGCGCATCCGCCGACGCATCAACGATGATTTGTTTCGCGCCATCACCGAGTTCCTTGGCATGTTTGATGCCACTCCCGATAGCCTTCCTCACAAGCTCTCGCTTTGCATCGCCTGTTTTCCCGCTAAAACCCTCTCCAAGGGATACGACGGCAGTTGCGTTGATGTTGCCCGGATCAGCGATGGGAGTGTTATAGAAAGTTCGAGTCGTTCCGACCTTAGCAGGTTTAGTACCCGTTGGGGCCGAATTCCAGAGCTGGGCGGTGTCAACAGGGGGTAGCACGGTAGAACCAGGCTGAGAGGTAGGGTCGATGGGCAGAATAAACACTTTGGTGGACATTGCTCTGGGGATAGTTGTGCGATAGAAATAATCACACGATCTTATATTTGCACCGCGGAGGCGCAAACATCGAGCAGTGCGAGGAGTTATACCATACATGTCTAGTGCACTGCGGTGCAAGGTGGCGTGCGTTAATTCAATACTTCAGTATCTGAATTGGCTGAGCAGAATGTCAACCCATACGACCTCCCATGCCCTACGACCTCCTAGCGACTGACAAAGCCGAATGCTAGTAGTGTTAGCTGGGGAAACATCTGCCATGACAAACGTCCGGAGGACAAATTCCTTTTCCAACTCTCTCCTCACTGTCTCTTTGCCCAGACCCATCCTCCGTACCTCCGGTCTCACATAAATTGAACTAATGGCACCTCCTCTTGGGATAAAGCACCATGCTTGCGCCCGTTTCTCTTCAGACGACACAAGGTAAGCACCTGTGCTCGAAGCCGCGGCTAGCATCGCCTTGTCACGCCATATCACCGACGTTTGCATTGCTTCGTCCAACTCCTCTACTGCCACAGACTTGAAGAAGTACTTCGATTTAATATCATGTGCACTGGTATTTTGTGGAGGCAGAGAATCTTTGGAGAAAGCAAACTTGATCCACGGTGGGCTCAGGTAGGCCCTGGAGGAAGGGGGAATATAGGAAGCGATCCCAGTGTGCAGCGAGCCAACCTCCAAAGTTCCTTTCTCAGGATACGTGCGACCGATAAACTTGAGCATTTGCACAAATTGAGTATACGCAGTACGAAACCGTTCTTTATCTGCGTCTCTGGGTGTCGTGGGTACCTCTTCTGCTGTTGACCAAAACCAGAACTCGGTCTGAGGGCGGCAGGTGATGCCAATAACACCTATAGACCATACTGCAGACTCGGGCGGGGATTCAGAAGGGGAGAATGTGGCCAACACTATAGAGTCAGGTGCGGGGGGGACCTCTACTACGTAGAGTTCCGTAGTTGCATCTGGTAGGTGCGCTTTCAAGTATGGCAACACAGATGATGTCGCATCTGGGTGTATATAAACACCGTTCGTAATCGGTGGCATACTTTCTTTACTTGGGTCAGCGAGGGATTGATTAGATGAGTCTGCTTCTCACCAGTAATGTTTAGCATAGAGGAGCCAGTAAAGGTAATCAGGGACAGCACATCAGTACATAATCAGGACGAGAGTGATGGTACAGTCGTCCCCATTTCAATACCCACGGTATGCCCTAACTTTATGTTGGCGTACTGTACTAGATGTGGAATGAATTGTGAGAGCCGGCAAATCCCGGTGTTTAGGACGCGTGTGCGCCATTGGCACCTCAAAGCAGAACGCGTCAGTCGCAAATAAAGATACTTCCCTACCTATTACCTTTGTTTCTCGTCAAAGTAGACCACACTTGACAACATGGTGTGTGATATTCTCTCGTTGTTTGGCAGCTAATTAACTTGCTATACCAGGCTAGACGATATGACAGTGCGTGTCTGCTAGGGCAACATGCGAAGTAATCGTGCTTACACCTTGTTCATCCAAAAGGTCGCACAACCATATTCTCCCCGGAAGGTATGCACCACAGTTGTATCGCACGTGTATGCGCCAATCCTTTCGTCAGGTCGGCTATACCAGAGTAAGCCTCCGCTTGGCTTGGCCCGAAACTAAAGTTTCTTATACGTAACAAAGTCGAATATGCCATGGAGGCCATCTCGCATGCAGGGACTGTCCTTGGTGTTTTAGCAACAGACGGCGTTGTGCTTGCTGCGGAGAAGAAAGTGACCGGCAAGTTGCTTGATCTTTCAGAGGCAAAAGCAGGCGGATACGGGGGGAGCGGCGAGAAGATATTCCTTCTCAATTCGTATGTTCGATCCTACCCCGTGCTCATGCAACGTGATATGCTAACTCTCAGCGACGAAGAAATGTCATCGGAGGCGTCGCTGGCATCACGGCCGACGCCAATTCCCTCGTCAATTACGCGCGATCCGCCGCACAGCAGCATCTGCTCAGATATAATGAGGATATCCCCGTCGAGTTGCTCGCACAGCGCTTGTGTGATCTCAAGCAGGGCTACACACAGTTCGGTGGTCTACGACCATTTGGCGTGTCACTTTTGTACGCAGGATACGACCCACACTATGAATTCCAGCTCTACCACTCGGATCCATCGGGCAACTATTCTGGCTGGAAGGCTACTTGCATTGGTGCAAACAACGGTACCGCACAGAGTTTGTTGAAGCAGGAGTACAAGGATGATATTACGGTGGAAGAGGCTATTGGCTTGGTGATGCGGACAATGAGCAAGACAATGGACAGTACAACTCTTGGTAGCGAAAAGCGTATGTCTTGGGCTTTCCCCATTGAGAAACGCTAACATGCACTGTACGCAGTTGAGTTTGCTGTCTTGACTGTCGACCCTGTTACAAAGGAGCCTAGCGCAAAGATTTACCGACCTGTGGAGATAGACGCCCTTCTCGTGAAACACGATCTCGCAAAGAAGGATGAGGATACAGAGATGAAAGCCGCTTAGTTATTTTCAATTGTACAAAGTTTATCGCTATGTCCTGACACAACAATTGAAGTTGAGGAGCAGAAAGTCATGGGCAAAATACCGATAAAGTGACGAGCCAGCGGCACATGATAGCAAACAGCAGGGGCATATAATCTTAATCACAGCACGCCATCCCCTTGCCTAAATCAACACCCGCAAGGACAGCCTCGGCATCCATTGAGGCACCGAACACAAAGTGGCCAATGCTAGCTCCCAGCACCACCGCAAGGATTAGATATGCCTGAAGAAGGTCAGTGAACATTTGAAAGGGTGGCGTAGGAAAGACCGACGTTGTAAGTCATGAAGACAAGCATCAGGAAGAACGAGACAAAAACCTGAACGCCATAGAGTACGGCGCGTAGAATTCGGGGGTAAAATGGTACTGGCGTACTAGATGACCAGGTTACCGTAAGTGCGAAAACCAGGTACACGTAAAAATGAGGGCATTGTTACCGAGCCGGGAACTTCTTAAGTCGACCAGAGAGCAGACCGGCTTCTTCAACATCGGAGCCAGACAGCTCAGGACTGTTCTGACCACTCACCGGTCCCTTGTCGCGTCCCTTTCCACGGGCGAGCAGCAGCGCGATGCGTCGGTCGACGGTACGCTGGTATGCGCGGATGTACTCGTATCCAAGCGAGATGAAGATGATGACGATGCAGGAAAGGACGAAGGCGAAGCGGGAGGATATGTGCCATTGCCTGAAGACGATGCAAGTATCGACGATCTGGTAATTCCTGCAGTTGGCAAGAAAATGGGACGAGAGGACTTCAACAAATTAAGTTAGCCTAGGCAGGTTTCTCGCACGCACCAAATCATGTGCATCGAACAAGTTGGATCCATGTCCATGTCGCCATGGCCGTCGTGTCCGCTATGGCCGTGATCCATGGTCGGTGGTAGTAGAAGGAGCGTGCAAGAAGCTACATCACACAGTCTGCTGTTTTAAGTAGGTTGGGCCGGCGGCACTCTATTCCGAGCAAGCAAAGAGTTCCAATACATACAAATGAAACTCCCAGAGTTATTCTACATCTCAAAGTACAGAGTGTGGTCACTTTAAGTTCATGGGCCTGCTCTATGACGACCGCCACTCGTATCGCTGAGGGCCCGGGTGAGGCGCTCCGCTTGTCATACATGTTCCACATGTTCCACGACACTGCAGCATAATACCTCGCTCACGCCCTCAACATAGCTTCAACCGTAACACTGTCTAGTCATAATGACCGGGGCCGCATACTCGCCTCTTCCAACCCACGCCTCAGACTCCTCCCTTGACTTACACTCCTACCCCCCGTCGAGTCGAATGCACTATCCCTATCCTCACAACCAGCGACCAAGATGGTCGCATCCGCGGACGTGCTTCAAATACACAATTCTTCCCATCATACTGCTTCTTGGCCTCTCTTATCTCACCTGGGAGCCACACATAGAAATCTCCGTCTACTGGCGGTCGTGGGTCAGGCAGGAGATCGAGCCGATTACCCCCCTGCGGGGCTGCTTCAAACCCGACCAAGCTTCCCCGCTTTACAACGTTACTGAGCGACTCTATGGCCCCAAGTTCACCGAGGTCCACGCTGGGATGGCTATGCGTCTGGGCCTCGACTGCTACGACTTTGCTGGTACCATCCGCCCATTGGCAGCCTCGGCCTTAGCGCCGGACCGGCCACGCACGAATTATCATACGTACTGGCGCACGGACTTAGCTCCCTTCAGCGAACGACAAGAGTATACGCTCAAGTCTTTCTTTGCTACGCAAGACCCGCACTCCCGCCTCATCATGTGGTCCAATGGCGACCTCTCTAGCAACGCGATACTCGCCAGCTACGTCGCACGGTATCCTGGTGGGTTTGAGCTCCGTGTCGCGGACGTGCACGAACTGTCCAAGGGTACGCCACTGGAAAACAGCTCGCTTCTTTCTAGCACCGATCAGAAAGCGTGGTTGGATGGTGACCTGGTCCGCCTGCTGGTAGTATGGAAGGAAGGAGGTGTCTGGGTGGATATGGATATGCTCCTCACTCGCGATCTCGCTCCCTTACTCGAGCACGAGTTTGTGACCCAGTGGGACTGCTACGGTATGTCCCTTTCACAACCATCTCCTTGTCCAAAGGGACAGGAAGCTGATTATATCCCCACAGACAAAATTTACCAGCCACTCAACGGTGCGCTGATGCATTTTCATCAACATTCTCCCTACCTCTGTGAGGCTTTCCACCTCATGACAACTTCTACACCTCCTCGTCCATCCTCTACAGACTGGGGTTCTATCCTTTACCAGCGTTTGTGGCGCCGACTCGTAGCAGAAGGCATCCCGCCTTTCAAAATTCTCCCGTTCTGCTTCTCCGATGGCTATGCCTGTCGTCTGGACAATCGCCTGCCTGACCCGTTCGAGCCTGACCCGAGCGATGGGCATTGGACTGGTGGTCTGACACGCGCCGAGGGTGGTGGTCTTGATCGCAAGCTCAGCAATGTATTCGCGGTGCATCTGCACAATCAGTGGGAGAAGAACTTCCCACCTGGCGGCTGGGTTGAGAGATTGCTGTTGCAGAGATATGACGAGAGGCTAGCTGGTAGAAATGGACCACAGGATGACGTATTATGAGCATGTGGATGTGCAGAGTACCTTCAATGTATGATCGTATTCTCACACCCAAAGACGCGTGGGATGGTTGAAGCACTCGGCAGGAAAGGCGAAGACCTGCAATACGAGTCGTCGATATTGAAACGGATGAAATATTTATCATGGGCAGTGTTATTAGGATGTTGAAGGGAACTACAGGTAATGTAGCTCAGGAATCTGCCGAAACAGCGACCAAATGATTGCAACATGAGCTACAGCCATGCCGGTCATACCAGACGTGAGCATAACTATCTCTAAAAGCGGCCGTCGCATAAGGCCAACTGTGTTGAGACCGTGCTCCTAGTGAGAAAATAGCGAGTGGGTGGAGAAATGAAGCGGCACAAAGAGCAATACATTTGAGCAACGCGAGGCCATTATACGTACCTACATGCCACTGAAACTCATAAAGTAGAAAGAAAAGAAATAAGGAACTAAAGGTCTGGATACTGACTGGTGTCTCTAGTGGCCACTCAGACCTGTGCACACTGGTAAATACATCACTATCCTAAGACTGTCAATGCAGAACAAAAGTAAAGCGGAACAACTCGTCATTTCTGCAAGTCCATCCGGGCACTGCTAACCTGGGACAAGGCAAGTCAATTGATTGTGGATGGATCTGGAATCTTGCCATCTGGGAACGCTTCCTTGGTAAGGCAAAGGAGCCGATGTCGGCGTTCTTTCACTAGTGGGTCAACATTTACTGGTGTTGGAGGATAGAGGATAAATTGAAAGGTCGTCGTTGACCGTAAACCGGAAGACTGTTCCGGAGGATAAAGAGTGGCTAGTATATTGGATATGTTGAATGAGAGAGTAGATGAGCAATAGTAGCTGGTGACTTACACTTGGATAGTGAGGCATAGCGCTCAGTCGCTTGAGCGGTCAGCTTGGAGCGCTTGGCTTCCTCCACGTCATGAATGACTGACATAATATCTGTCATCGAGGTGTTGACACCCAGTTTGGCTAGAGCAGCCTCGAGCGAGTCAATTAAGACAACTTTAAGACCGTCAGTGGGGAGAGGACTTCGGAGGCAACCATGGTTCATTAACGTTCATTCCCCCTTTTCGACACCAGCCACACCTTTTAACAGTCACACAAGGCGTCATGGTCACCCGAGCTCCTATTACGAACTGCCATCAACTGACCGCCCTTTGACGCCAATAACACTTGGTCATCTCCACCACTCGTGGCCTGCAAACGAACTGCTGGGTCATTCTGCTCGGGAAGAAGGGAGTGCTGAAGAGATGAAACGACTTTTGATCTGGGATTTGCCACATCCTATCCGCTCAGAAAATACCCGAGAGCTGCACATCGAGGCAGTAGGTATAACGGCGTCCGGGTTCTTTGCCCCACCAGCACCGCCAACGTCTCCAGAGGAGGGGGCTCTGGCTCTAGAGCGCCTCCGTCAATGAAGCCGAGTCCTTAACCATGAAGCCAAAGCAGTCATTGTGGACAAATAGGACATGCGTGATCACTGTGAGGATTCTGATTTTCTAATATGGCGTTGAAAGATGCCGCGGTAGGCCCCAGAGGACGTTTTTTCCAAAATGACATCCGCACGTGAGACATAACACCGTGACCACGATTACTTGGCTAGCACCGCAACTCCGCAACTCCGCCCCCTCCTTTTCCCCGACACTTTCAGCCTCCTACTTACAATCTACTTGTTTTCTTCCTGGTCTATTCTCACCTTTGATGTCGCGTTCATCTCCTGAGTACGCTAATCACCCTGAAAACAAAGGTCGTCCCCCCCAATCTTTTCTGAGCACGGCAACTGCATTGCCAGCCCCATCCCAAGGCAGTCACCCTTCCCGTCATTTTTGGCACTGATCCGCTCCACGTGTGATCTGTCAAGGTGGAAGTGAGGCATATGGGCGTCTCGAGCGATGCCTCAATGGTTCCTTTAGTCCTACAACAAAGGCCACCTTCTTCGAAATATTACATCAAGTATCGCTCACCAGTAGACGGATACTACTGCCGGTTCTTAGGCCTGTGATCTCCTTCTCTCATTTGCGCGTGCATTCAAATCACGACTCGTTCCGATGACTTTGATGTACCCCTATGTAGATGTATAGCGAGGTTGGGCCAGTACCGGGAGCGGCAGTAGTTTGGGAGCGAACATGATGTCATAGGGTGATCTCGGTCTCGTTGAGTTATCCAGGCACATACTCCATTATCACGCTTGCATACCTTCTCTAATTACATGAAAATCACGAATCGCAAAGTTTGGCACATCTACTGATTCAGTGAGACCACGATCCCGCTTTAGAGGGGCTAGCATTTCTGGCCAAGTATAATATCAGATCGTAGTGATGTTTCTCCCTCTATACCCTCGTTAGCATCACCTCTTTAGCTGGGTAGATCCGCTGGAGTGAAGCTGGATACCTTGCCCCGGCCTCGGAGGCCTCAGAAAGGCAATCGAAGCGGAGCCAGATTACGTCACGCGTAAAGTAATTGGGTGGGTACACGATCGGTCCACGTGGCCACATATATATTAACCGTATTGATTCGAATCCTCGGGTGCCGTAAGTCTTTCCGCAAAAGGATTACCACATTGGCCTCTTGCGACTGCCCTTGTAGTCTTAGTCTTCATCCATGGTCCGTACTTGTCTGGGCGTAATCATTTCATGCACGAGGCCGGTGCCCAAACAGCTGCTCAGACCCACCTTCCCACCAACCCCCATTCGTACTATCTAAACTTACCCCGCTAACATTATGTCACAGACCCAACCCACCGCTTCATATTCTTCCTCAAATTTCCAATCCCTTTTCTATGCTGCCTTGAAAGAGTACGAGAGAAAGACTAAGAAAGACCTTCTCGCCCATCCTCTCGCCGCCAAATTACAAAACTGCTACTCCACCACCGCCATTCTCGCTGTTCTTCGAGACCAAGTACAGCAATTCGATCACCATCTGCATGGCGATGAGGGATTAACAAAGTGGCTTAATCCCACTGTAAACGTTCTTTATGCCCTTTCCGCCACTCTCGGCGAAGGTGTCGGCCTAGTAAATTTCTAGTCACCATTCCTCTGTGATCCATGTTCTGATGTCTACCATGTAGGTATTCTCGCCGGCAAAAGTGATCTTCGCAGGTATTGGTGTTCTCCTCTTGGTGAGCGCCATACTCCATCCCTTTCTGTGGGTTATTGTGACACATGGTTCCATGAGGCGGCTAAGGACGTCGATGCAAGTCAAGGTGTGCTCGTCGATCTGTTCGAGCGTGTCGAACAGTTCTTCAAACGGCTCGAGTGTTATACTGAAATACGACCGACCGAGGCGATGACCGATATTATTGTGAATATCATGGTTGAAGTGCTCTGTATTCTTGCCATCGTGACGAAGGAGATCAAGCAAAGTCGAGCAAGTGAGCTACTAGTAATCAGCTGACTCGAAGCCAGCGACATGTGACTGGTGACTGATATTTATTCAGAAAAGTACATAAAGAAGTTAGTGGGAAGAAATGATATGGAGGATGCACTGAAGAGGCTGGACATGCTTACCCAAGATGAGGCGAGGATGGCGATAGCGGAAAACTTGAAGGCCACCCATGACGTCGAGAATAAAGTGAATGGTGCGCAAAGCGTGTTTGTGTTTCATCGATGTTCCTCTGAACACGTACGTCCCTAGACGGCAGAGTAATCATGCAACAAGCAGCACACGACGTAGATGAATTGAAACGTTTGTCATCTCTCAGCCATCACTGTTATTAGTTCCAGAGCCTCAGATGCCATTCTAGGTAAGCAATTGCGACAGGAGCTTTGGAAATGGCTCTCTCCACCGGATCCCGCAACGAATCACAATATTGCCCGCAATGCTCATCATGAGGGAACAGCAACTTGGTTCTTCCAAGGGAGTATCTTCGAAGAGTGGAAGTCAATCCCTTCCCTCTTGTGGATATATGGAAAGCGTATGTTGTTCTTTCTCCCTACCGCTGCAGATCTTACAGCTTCCTGTCTTGCAGCTGGCTCAGGAAAGAGCATCGTGTGGTTCGTTGTTTCTCTGATCATTACCACCTAGACTGACAACATCGATCAGCTCTGCAGTGATCGAAGAAATCATGACCCTGTGCGATGCGGGATTAACCTCCATGGGTTACTTTTATTTCGACTTCCGTGACAAAGACAAGAAAAGTCACAGGAATCTACTTCTCTCCCTCCTCCTTCAGCTCTCTGCTCAGTCCGATATCTGTTGTGACATACTGTCCCGCCTCCATTCTGCTCACCGCGATGGCACAGTAGCTGCCAGTGATGATTCTTTGTCAAAATGCCTGAAAGAGATGCTTGGTTTCACGTCTCAACGTCCCACTTATATTGTCATGGACGCACTTGATGAGTGTCCAAATAACTCTGGTCTTCCATCTCCACGGGAACGAGTTATTAATCTCGTAAAAGACCTTCTTGATTTACGTCTCCCAAATTTGCGCATCTGTGTCACAAGTCGACCTGAGGCCGACATTCAAGCAACTCTTGAACCGCTCACATCCCTCCGTGTTTCCCTTCATGAGCAAAGTGGCCAAAAGGAGGACATAGTCGACTATGTCAACTTTGTCGTTTATTCGGATGCAAATATGCAGAGATGGCGGGAGGAAGATAAGAAGCTAGTTGTCGAGACACTCTCCAAAAGGGCCGATGGGATGTAAGTGTATGGTTTCCAAAACCTATGATGTGCTTACTAATATATATCGGCAGGTTCCGATGGGTGTATTGTCAATTGGAAACGCTGCGTCACTGTCTTCCTCCGAGTGTTCGGCGCATTCTTGGGGAATTGCCCGAGACACTGGATGAGACTTATGAACGGGTGTTAAGGGAGATCCATCGGACAAATCGAGAGCATGCTCTTCGTCTTCTTCAATGTCTGGTGGTCGCTATTCGGCCACTACGTGCTAAGGAGCTTGCGGAGGTACTTGCAGTTGACTTTGACGCGGTGCTGCAGAATGGGATTCCAAATTTGAACCCAGATTGGCGATGGGAGGATCAACATAAAGCGGTACTCTCCACATGTTCAAGCTTGGTTTCCATTGTCGGCAAAGATGGATCTCAAGTTGTTCAATTCTCGCACTTTTCCGTGAAGGAGTTCCTGACTTCTGAACGGCTTGCAATATCAAGTGGAGATATTTCACGATATCATATTGCTCTTGAGCCTGCGCACACTATCCTTGCACAGGCTTGCCTTGGCGTTCTACTTCGACTGGACAATCATGTTGACTCGACGAATGCCCAGGACATTCCCCTTGTTGAATATGCGGCGCGACACTGGGTTGACCATGCTCAATTCGAGAATGTGTCATCAAGGATACAGGACGCGATGGAATATTTCTTTGATGCGGACAAACCACATTGGGCAGCATGGCTCCGTGTTTACTGCATGGACGAATCCTGGATATGGTTCTACTGCTCACGTCCAATCCGTGGAAGTCCTCTATACTATGCGTCGCTGTGCGGGTTGTTCGATCTGGTAGAACAACTCGTTTCCAAGCATCCCCAGGATGTAATCGCTGAGAGTGGTCTGATGAAGACACCGCTGGTGGCAGCATTGTATAGGAAACACTTCCGGGTCGCAGAGCTATTGCTTCGACATGGTGCGAACGTCAACGTCCGGGACGACAACAAATGGACATTACTGCATTCTGCATGCGGGCATCCTCTTGTGGATGTCGCGCAGTGGCTAGTCAATCATGGGGCGGTTGTTAATGCAGGCATCTACACTCCATTGCACGTGGCAAGCTATTGTGGCCACTTTGCGATTGTTCGGATGCTACTCGAACACAAAGCTAATACCAACTCGCGGGCATCCGACGGAAGTGTTGCATTGCACTTTGCGTCATTTCCTTTGAGAGACCGTGATCAGCTCGATATCGTGCGATTATTGCTGGAGTACGGCACGGATATGAATGCGCAGGATGATTCAGGATCGACCGCGTTGCACAAGTTGTTGGACACGGGCAGGAAGTCGCCAGTGCTTATCTGGAACAGAGAGAAGCCTTCAGCAGAAGTTGTACGCCTGCTGCTCAAGTATGGGGCGAATATAGATGCGAAAGATAACCAAGGTAAGACCGCACTGCAATTAGCGTCTGCGAAGGGGTACCACGACATTGTGGAATTACTCTCCGAAAATGGAGCAAAGTGAACGTTCAAGTTGGACACAAGAACCTTTTACACTCTATTGATATTGTACATGATGCTACATACATGGATATATGAGCGCGTGTTAAGATACAGTAGGCCATCAGCAATCTTACGAATCGCATTTTCGTTCTTCTATGCTTTTCAGCTTTTTATGAGTCTCCGAAAACTTATTAATAAAAGTCAAAAAACGGAAAAGCTATCTATGAAAATGAAATGTACTACCAGCCAAATCTCGTGTTTTGAATCACCTTTGTTATACACGAAGATCTTTTCCAAATTGCCCAATATGTTGTTGTATGTACTGTATATAGATCATGTACAGCATGGGGTTTATGGCTTTTTTGCGCTTTCTTGTGTTTATTGACTTTCTGTCTCGTCGAGGTCTCCCGGAGAGCAGCCAGCTTTTGGCGATTTAACGTAGCTTTTTGGAATCAATATTTTACCGCCTTTTGCGTTTTTTTTGCGCTTTTTGCGCCTGCACAAGCGCAAAAAAGCGATTCGTGGGAATACTGATGGGCCTAGTACGACCCACAGCCAATACAACTCCAGGGGTGGCTCTTGAAAACGACCCAGATAACCGTCAGTTTGTTCCGAGTCAGACACAACGGCCCAGGTCTGCTACAGTGACATCAATGGCCAGCATAATTGTACCAATGCCAAGTCTCGAAGCTCGTGCCATTCTCCGAGTCCAAATTATTTCCTGCGATACAACGCAATGACAAGACACACTGGCAGTACCAAGACACGACACATATATAGCTAAGAGAACACAATTCGAACATAATTTACGGCTTCTGATTAGCGAACTGGGACCGTTGATGGATAACCCCTGGCCAAATGAAAATGTGCACACGTACCGACTCACCCGCCCGATTTTGTCCATCATGATGACTGCCGTCTGTTTTTATGCTCTAAATTGCCCCACCGTTTGGTTGCTTGCACAGGCACCCAAGCACCAAAAACAGCGGCTTTGACCTCGGGTCATTGGTCAGTAGCTGCTCGCTTATGCTTTTCTGGAGCTCTACCGTCGGACGTCGTAAGCAGCTAGCTAGCAGGCTTTCTCCGAGATACCTAATCATCCTTCCACACTGGCACGCGCACAGGTCGAGTTCAGCGATGGCCTTGTTTCTTTATTGTCGACAAAAGGAGACAGGCTCGAGTCGACGATTGATAGCCACGGAGGGCATGGCCATTCTATACAGTCTCGAGCCACATTAAAGGGCTTCCAGGTCCAAATGACTCGGAGCGACTGTTTGTTCGTGCAGAAAAGGGCAACACCCTCCAGGGACTGGATAGGCAACGAGAGCGCTGACCAAGGAGAGGCGTGGGTATTCATCAACTTGAAGAGGGAGCTGGAAAGGCAATGCGACTAATTTTCCGACGATGAGGCCAAAGACGCCATGTAACTCGACCTGTATATAGTAGGATCTAGTATGGGATACCGCGCATCAATCGCCAAACTAATTCTTACCTTCTTTTTCAATTATCAAGCATCAGAAAATATATATACGAATCACTGAGGGAACCGTACTTGTGGATTGCTGGGGCGAAAAGTCTGATTGGTAATCGCACCTGATTCGCGGAGAACGAGTGACGATTTGGAGGCCTGAAATTCAGAATCGCACCCTATTTGTCCATGTGTATCCACCGTGAACTTGAAGATGTCTCTTCATTCGCTGATTTTACCATCCATGGCCAGAAAATGCGGCGCAGCAATTTTGAAAGGCAGGAGTATGAATGCATACGCCAGTGGATACTCTTCTCACTGCCTCTCGCGACTGGACCGGCCTCTCGATCTCCCCTCACCACCTTCTCATCATCCCGAACAGAATGAAACTGACTATATCTCCACAGACAAAATTTACCAACCACTCAACGGCGCGCAGGAGTATTTTCATCAACGCTCTCCCTACCTCTGTGAGGCTTTTCACATCATAACAACTTCTATTCCCCCATCTCTACTAGCGCATGTGGCGCCAGCTCATAGCAAAAGACGTCCCACCTTTTAAAATTATCTCACTCGGCATCTCCGACGATCATCCCTCCCATATGGACAACCGGTTTCTTCACCAGTTCAAGCCAGACCCAAGCGATGAGCGCTGAGCATTTGGACTGGTAGTTGACACGCGCTTGGGGGTGGTCTCGACCGCAAGCTCAGGGGTGTGTTTGCGGTGCATTTACACAATCCGTGCCAGGGCAGAAGACAGTGGCATATTATGACAGAGTACGGAGTACCTTCGATGAGTACAGTGGCACGATGCTACTAGTAGTAGGAGTAACAGTTGATGCCTGAGTGAAAACAGGCTAAAATCGTATCTTCACACCAGGAGACGCGTGGAGTGGCTGAAGTACTCGGTAGGAAGGAGAAGGCCCTCAACAAGACTTGCGAATAACTAAGGGGTGTTTTATTGAGAGCCGCTACCCAGGGCCGGCTTGGATGAGTCCAGGGATCCCGGACACTAGACTGAGAACGACGAATGGCTTCGAGTTCTCCACCTCAGCGACCACATCGGTCAGACCCAACGAAAGAACACAATTTCAACGGCGTTACAAAAGCCATGCCGGCCATACCAGACATGTATTTGATCCTGTGTAACCTACCCATTCAGTTGTGGTTTTATCCCGGCCCGATATCTGTCATGACGCGGGCGGCATGGCTGTGCATCCAGCGCAATCATGCGGTGCCCCCCCCCTCTCACCCACCGAACCCTCTCATCCTCTCTAATCAAATAAAATCTCCTCCCCCTACCATTATGTCACAAACACAACCCACCGCTTCATGCTCTTCGTCAAACTTCCAATGTCTCTTCGATGCTGCTTTGAAAGAGTACGAGAAGAAGACTAAGAATGACCTTCTCGCCCATCCTCTCGCAGCCAAACTACAAAACTGCTACTCCAATACCGCCATTCTCGCTGTTCTTCAAGACCAAGTACAGCAATTCGATCACCATCGGCGTGGAGATCAGAGATTAACAAAGTGGCTCAATCCCACTGTAAACGTTCTTTATGCCTTTTCTGCCATTCTTGGCGAAGGCGTCGGTCTAGTAGATTTTTAGTCACCATTCCTCTGTGATCCATGCTCTGATGTGTATCATGTAGGTATTCTCGCCAGCAAAAGTGATCTTCGCAGGTATTGGTGTCCTCCTCTTGGTGAGCACTATCATCCATCACTGTGCGTCAGTGATTGTGACACATGGTTCCATCAGGCGGCTAAGGACGTCGATGCAAGTCAAGGTGTGCTCGTCGATCTGTTCGAGCGTGTCGAACAGTTCTTCAAACGGCTCGAGTGTTATACTGAAATACGACCGACCGAGGCGATGACCGATATTATTGTGAATATCATGGTTGAAGTGCTCTGTATTCTTGCCATCGCGACGAAGGAGATTAAGCAGAGCCGAGCGAGTGAGCTAATCAGCCAGCGACAAGTTACTGGTGACTGATATTTATTCAGAAAAGTACATAAAGAAGTTAGTGGGAAGAAATGATATGGAGGATGCACTGAAGAGGCTGGACATGCTTACCCAAGATGAGGCGAGGATGGCGATAGCGGAAAACTTGAAGGCCACCCATGACGTCGAGAATAAAGTGAATGGTGCGCAAAGCGTGTTTGTGTTTCATCGATGTTCCTCTGAACACATACGTCCCTAGACGGCAGAGTAGTCATGCAACAAGCAGCACACGACGTAGGTGAAGTGAAGCGTTCGTCATCTCTCAGCCATCACCGTTATTAGTTCCAGGGCCTCAAATATTATTATAGGGAAGCAATTGCGACAGGAGCTTTGGAAATGGCTCTCTCCACCAGATCCCTCCACGAACCACAATATTGCCCGCAATGCTCATCATGAGGGAACAGCAACTTGGTTCTTCCAAGGGAGTATCTTCGAAGAGTGGAAGTCAATTCCTTCCCTCTTGTGGATATATGGAAAGCGTATGTTGTTCTTTCTCCCTACCGCTGCAGATCTTACAGCTTCCTGTCTTGCAGCTGGCTCAGGAAAGAGCATCATGTGGTTCGTCGTTTCTCCAACAATTACTACCTAGACTGACGACATCGGTCAGCTCTGCAGTAATCGAAGAAATAAAGACCCTATGTGACGGGGGAGTAACCTCCATGGGTTACTTTTATTTCGACTTCCGTGACAAAGATAAGAAAAGTCACAGGAATCTACTTCTCTCCCTCCTCCTTCAGCTCTCTGCTCAGTCCAACATTTGTTGTGACATACTTTCCCGCCTCCATTCTGTTCACCGCGATGGCACAGAAACAGCTGGTGATGATGCTTTGACAAAATGCCTGAAAGAGATGCTGTCATTCACGTCTCAACGTCCCACTTACATTGTCATGGACGCACTTGATGAGTGTCCAAATAACTCTGGTCTTCCATCTCCTCGGGAGCAGGTGCTTGATCTCGTAAAGGACCTTGTTGACCTACGTCTCCCAAATTTGCACATATGTGTCACAAGTCGACCCGAGGCCGACATTCGTGCGATTCTTGAATCCCTCACATCCCTCCGCGTCTCCCTTCACGAGCAAAGTGGCCAAAGGGAAGACATCATCAACTATGTTAGCTCTGTCGTTCATTCAGATACAAATATGCAGAGATGGCGGGAGGAAGATAAGAAGCTAGTTGTCAAGACACTCTCAGAAAGGGCTGATGGAATGTAAGTGTATGGTTTCTCAAACCCATGATATATGCTCATATATTGGCAGGTTCCGATGGGTGTATTGTCAATTGGAAACGCTGCGTCACTGTCTCCCTCCGAGCGTTCGGCACATTCTTGAGGAATTGCCTGAGACGCTGGATGAGACTTATGAACGGGTGTTAAGGGAGATCCATCGGACGAATCAAGAGCATGCTCTTCGTCTTCTTCAATGCCTGGTGGTCGCTATTCGGCCACTACGTGCTAAGGAGCTCGCGGAGGTGCTTACAGTTGACTTTGACGCGGCGCGGCGGAATGGGATCCCAGAATTGAACCCAGATTGGCGATGGGAGGACCAACACAAGGCAGTACTCTCCACATGTTCAAGTTTGGTTTCCATTGTCGATGAATATGGATCTCAAGTCGTTCAATTCTCTCACTTTTCCGTGAAGGAGTTCCTGACTTCTGAACGGCTTGCAATATCAAGTGGAGATATTTCACGGTATCATATTGCTCTCGAGCCTGCGCACACTATCCTTGCACAGGCTTGCCTTGGCGTTCTACTTCGATTGGACAATCATGTTGACGAGACGAATGCCCAGGACATTCCCCTTGTTGAATATGCGGCGCGACACTGGGTTGACCATGCTCGATTCGAGAACGTGTCATCAAGGATACGGGACGTGATGGAATATTTTTTTGACGCAGACAAACCACATTGGGCAGCATGGCTCCGTGTTTACGACTTGGATGAACCCTGGATATGGTTCCACTACTCAGATCAAACCAGTGGAAGTCCTCTATACTATGCGTCGCTGTGCGGATTGTTCGATCTGGTAGAACAACTCGTTTCCAAGCATCCGCGGGATGTAATCGCTGAGGGTGGTCGGATGAAGGCTCCGCTGGTGGCAGCATTGTATAGGAAACACTTCCGTGTTGCAGAGCTATTACTTCGACATGGTGCGAACGTCGACGTTCAGGACGACGACAAATGGGTATTACTGCGTTGTGTATGTGGGTGTCCACGTTTGGATGTCGCGGAGTGGCTAGTCAATCACGGCGCGGATGTTAATGTTGATCACGATATCTACACTCCACTGCACATGGCAAGCTATTGTGGCCACTTCGCGATCGTTCGGATGCTACTCGAACACAAAGCTGATACGAACTCGCGGACTGAGAGCGGATGTGTTGCGTTGCACGAAGCATCATGCTCTCTCCACGGCCGTGATCGGCTCGACATCGTGCGATTATTACTGGAGTACGGCTCGGATGTGAACGCGCAGGATGATTCAGGAATGACTGCGTTGCACATGTTGTTATCCCAGAGTAGGGCGAAGCCTTCAACAGAAGTTGTACACCTGCTGCTCAAGTATGGGGCGGATATAAATGCGAAAAACAAGCAAGGTGAGACCGCGCTGCAACTAGCATCTGCGAAGGGGTACCACGAGATTGTGGAATTCCTATCAGCAAATGGAGCAAAGTGAACGTTGGACACAAGATCATCATGATGTTTTTACCCTATTGATACTGTACATGATCTGTATGTGATAATACACGGACACATGAACGCTTGTTACAATACAGTAGTACAACCTATAGCCAATACCGTGACAACATTTAATAAGAGTATAAAGCCTTGATTACGGCTCAAACTTGAGTAACGGTCAGCTTCTTCCGAGTCAGACACAACACCCTAAGTCTGCTCCTGCGATAGAAGCTGTTGGCCCTGTCCCCCCAGAAACTTCGGTGGCCAGAATGATCGCGGACGAAAGCATTTGCAAAATCGGTGCTCCCTTCTGCTTTCCGACTTTCGTTTCTCTTGTCGTTCTACGAGTCCCAATTATGATGGAATTCCTGCGATGAAACGACGCAACGACAAGATACCATAGCAAGAAATGACACTTATTTAAGAGCACACAATTTAAATGCCATCTACAGCGTTCTCTGACTAGCGCTCGCACCGTTGATGAATATCCTCCATGCTCCGTACAAACAACAGAGATAAAGGATCGCTATGGCCAAATGAAGATGAGCACACGTACTGACTCACCTACCCGCTTCTGTCTCTCATGATCGCTGTTGTTTGTTTACGGCTCTACTTTATCCCGCTTGCCAGTGTATAGGCACCCGAGCATCAAACACGACGACCTTGACCTGGGGTCATTGGTCAAGAGCTACTCACCTCTCCTTCGCAGAGCTCTACCGTCGTACGTTGTAAACAATTTGAAAGCTTTCTCTGAGATAAGAACCAATGATCCTTCCACTCGCGCAACTGTCGAGATCGGCGATGGCCTGGTATCTTTGTTGTCCACGAAATTTTGAAGAGACAGGCTCTGGTTCATGATTGATGGCCACGGTGGGGATAGCCGCTCTATATAGTCGAGTGTTGGGTAGGCAACGACACCGCTAACTAGGAGGATTTAAGAGGCGCGAGTATTCATTAATAGGGACTTGGTAGGACAATGCAGCAAAATTTCTGACAATGACTCGGAGGCCAACAACGCGCCGTGCAGCTTGATTGTGCGGCGAACGATCAGCAGCTGATGTGATAGTGTTCGTAGTATATGACCTACAAGATATCGCGCATCAATCACTGATCAAATGTTTCATCTGCATTTCTTACTTTCTTTTTCGAGCATCAGTAGACGGGATCACTCCATGATGACAGCCGGATCGATCGACGGTCGTGATCTTGCTGGGCTTATTGCCTAGTTGGGCAAGACACCATATGCAAAAGATCGAATCGGTAATCGCGATCCCCCTGCAGTGGCGATCAATTAGACATACTAGTAACCTCATTGGGGAGAGGAGGGAAAATTTGAGTGCCGCGCAGCCTGGCTCCTGTTTTGGAGGCGTCGAAAACTTGAACCTCTCCTGCGAAATAGTACAAAGGAATCGTACCTATGATTCTTCTATATCCAGTTCAAGTTGGAACTTTTGCACTGTTAGAATATCTCTACGAGACAGTGTGTGCATTATAAAGTCCGAGAGTGTTGTGATTGTCAGGGAATGGCTTAAAGGGAATAAAGGAAGGTGGTATCTCACGGATCTCACGGACACCACACAGGGTCACTTGCCAACGGTCCAAACGTCGTATAAACCCTGAAAAAAGGTAATCCCTCAGTGGAAGCAGCTTATACCTCACCCGGACTTATGCCAGAATTTATAGAGGTTAGGGAAGCCCCTCGCGTACGCGATGCTGAACAGCTCCCGCTGGTTTGATGGAAAATAATTGTTCAACGATACACTGTAATCAATTGTTCTGCGTATCATTCATCCTTGCCATTCTGGCATTCGGCACCCTAGAAACTTCGACGAAGCGGTGACGCAGATAATGGTTGCTCGGGTCGCCAAAGGTCTAGAAGAGTAGCTGTGGCTTATAGGTAGAATTAGTGTTCGCTGACAAGGAGTATAGAAGTCATCTACAAGAAATTGACACAAGTTTCGGACGGTGGACGTGGATGTGAGCAAGATGTGTTCAGGTGGCAGGTCGGGTATCATAGTCTACTCATTCCGAACAGAAAGGAGTAATGGTGTAAATCCCCTAGTATCGTATAGTTTCCTAAGCACCTCAAAAGGAAAGGGGTCAGAAATAGTGCAAGAGCTGATCAATACAGACCGAGCTTCAGCGCATTGCACGTTTCTCGGGATGTGCTCGTAGCTCTACGCTACATCTCGGCCCATCAGTGTAAGTCTGGCATCCGTCTGACCACCTTTCCCTCATTGCGCGCATGAACCCTTAGCTTCTCAAGTACCTTCGAGTCCGCCCATCGCTCAGGCGGCGAACGTTTTCCCGTTGCCCAATAATAAATGTCCCAGTCCGGTTCATCCATGAGCTAGAAATAAAAACACGACCCCTCATCGCATCAGAACAAAAACTGTTGAGCCTATCTGTATATTATGTGGCGCGTACTTTGTCGAATTCTGACAACTCCTCAGCGTTCATGGTGCCAAGGTGCTCCTGCGCGAACGTGCTCAGCAGTAGGTCACTCTCGAGCGTGCCGCGCTTGCGGCTCTGGTATACGAGGCGCGCCCGCATCGTTTCGAGGGACTCTCCATGGCGCGGCAGAGGTTCGGGTGCTGGTATATCCGGGGACGATGTGGTGGAGGCGATGTGTTCAGGCGTATGGGGCATCGGCCAGGGATCCTTCCGTCTCAAGGTCGATGAGGAAAAATGCCTCATAGAGACGATTCTTCGGCGCGATGCGAGGCCGCGAGAGACAATGTGACGCAGCAAGGTTGACATGGTGCTCTGAGAGTAGATTTGAATTAGACCTTGTGGGCGCGGCGTGATAACGTCACAAGTGCGCGTCCCGCCATCCCTCCGGTATCGCTCAATTCAAAGTTAATCCCCATCCATGCACTCATTGCACTGACACGGATACACCGCCTTCACTACACACCAAATAAAAGTACGGAACAGATAGTACCATACAATGGAAAGTAGGTTGGGCTAAACGGTAAAATGTCCCTAACCGTGTTCTCCCTCGCCTTTGAGGTCTTCTATTGCACGTTGTACCTCTAGTTTCTCTAATACCGCACGATGCAAACTTGACCGCGATCCACGGCCTTTGGTCCTCACTTCAGTCATCGCCTTCCCGGAATAGGTAGTGGGTCCAGGAGATGTCGAGCTTTCAATGACGCTAGAGGTGCCTGGTAATGGTTCTGTGGTAGGGTTGGCCGTGAGGTGGGAGGGGACAATGACTGGAGTCGGACGTGGCGGTGGAGGCCACTGACAAAAAATATATTTGATTAGAAAAGTCCAATAAATAGAATATATAATGTAAGACTCACACCACGACGAGGCTGATTGAAGTGCAGCGCAGCCCAAGGAGGATATTCACGCTCGAGTTGGATGATATGATCTTCAATGAACTTGATACGATGAAGGAGTGATGCTGGAGGCGACGGTACTTTGACATGTTGCATTAGATTGAGCGTAGATTTGGAACAAGTCAAACTTACCATACCGCATTGCTAGGTGGGTCTCCAAGTTCTTCAACCTTTCATCCAAACCAGGATGCCGATCTGCAGTGATAGTATTATCACTGTCGCAACTTTTGTCTGTAGGACGGTTCCTGTCATTTTTTACTTCAACCTTGAGCGTTCTCCTGAGGGGACCGTCTTCATTCTTCGCAATGTCAAACTTCATCATCACGTCACGGTCCACAGTTTTTGCGTCAGTCCGTGCACAAGATGCACTCTCAATTTCGTCACCCTCATCCGAAGGTCGGTCCTCAGACGTATTGCCGGTGGATCGGGGATGCAAGAACTCTGCACGGTTTGACGCGTCATTTCGTGCACGGTTTCGCGCGAGAAGCTCAGAAATGGACTTGTTGATCTGTTGCGATTAAGAAATTTGAAAAGCTGAGTGTGGGGATCTTAATGTGAACGTACTCCACCCGGAGAACGAGCCTCTAAACCTTTCTCGACGTGGACATAATCCAACTTTCGTTCTTCCAAAGGACGGTCAGGCGTTCCTGTGCGATTCGGCTGGGCATTGAGAAGTCGCTACACCAATATGGCCTTCCAAGTCATCACAGAACGTTCACAATACCCAAGGTCAGCTTTGGACATACCGAAATGCCAGATTGCAAGTCATCCAACGCATCGGGTACGACCTTTCTCTCCCAATCTGGATTCATAACAAGAATGTCGGCCTCGAGGCCAGCCAAGGATTGAGAAAGCCCTACAGCGAGGAAAAATGCCTTCAAAGCCGCATCCCAATGTCGGGGAAATTCTTTGGGGGGCGGAGACGGGGTTGGTGTCCGGGTTTGCGCCTTTCTTTTGGCTGGAGGCTTTTGAAGCGGAAGCTGAGCAGGCTGTGCAGACAAAGACGCTGGTGAATGAGCATGGGTAGGCGGCTGGTATTGTCTGAACTGGGTGGGTGGATGAGGGTGTTGCTGAACAAACTGTTGGTGGTAAGTGGCACCATACTGATAGCCGTTCAATGGCCATGGGTGACCTTGCCAGTTTGGATGCCCATAATATGGAAAATGGGGATGTGGATATACATGGGCGGTAGGTGGGTCAACGTTTTTGGGGTTGGAAGGTCCAGCCTGTGAGGGGGATGGGCCTGCGTCTGTCATGAGAAGGACAAGTCGTGGTTAGGGTCAGCTCGATCCTCCGTCATATGTTATGTACAGTCAACAGAGCGAAGAGCTTCCTCATGACCTTGCTTTATCCATAAATCACATCCTCGATCTCAACGCTTTACCTGAGAATGATCCTCTTGATGTCCTGGGAGACAGCTTCAATGTGGTCCAAGTTATAAATGATTACTTTCCAGATGGTGCGTCTCGTGCTCAGGGTGCGATAACCACATTACCAAAGGCTTAGCTATGTTCTTTACCTAGAGGAATCACTTGGGCAACTTGATCTAGTGCAAGCGCAACTAGCCCAAGATGAACAGGATCTGCGGGACGAGATTGCGAAACTTCAGGACGAGTTGAAACTGCAGCAAGACCCTGCAAGGATGCAGTTGATTCAAGAGATGTTTTCGGTACGTCCTGAAACCGGTCTTTTCGCCTAATTATGCCGATATATCCATATTCCTCAGGATCTTTTGAGACAGATGTCCCTCATCCGGGAGAGGGCCACTGAATCTGAGGCCATAGTCCGCAGTGTCACCAGAGACATTAAAGTCCTTGATTTAGCAAAAAATAACCTCATTCTGAGCATGACGACGTTGAAGCGGCTTCAGATGCTTGGTACGCTTCTTGTGTTGTCGCTTAGGGAGTTGCAAGTGACTGGATTTGTGACTGCAATAGTCAATGCGCTTTCTCAACTCGAGGACTACGTCAAGGAAAAGAAATACCCCGACATCACCCAAAGTCTTTCTGTAAGTCGTTGACATTGCACTTTATTCACCTAACCATAGTTCGGTTCAGGCAGTCAAACAAATATCAGCTGCATTCAAGCCGTACACGTCGGTCCCACGCATCAGTCAGCTCTGGAAGCGAATCCAGGAGCTCCATGGCGAGATACGAACCCTTCTAGAGTCAGACTTTGATTCATAGTAAGCTCGGCAAAAGTTAGACCCTGACGTATTTCTGATTCTCGAATGCTGCCATTTGAAGCTATCTACAAACACCAAACTCAGCTAAGCCCGCGACAATAACAGCAGCATGTGCTACAGCTGATATTCTTGGCCCTGATGTACGTGCCGCGCTCACTAACCGCTACACGGCACTTCTTCTCGCGGAGTATCGTCGAGTGTTTCGGCTGACAGATGAAGCCGGACAACTCGATAATGTCAGCCGTCGTTACGCGTGGTTTCGGCGAATATTAGGTACACACGAGGGTGGGCTTGGGCGCGCGTTCTTGCCAGAGTGGAAGGTTGGCTGGTGGTTGGTAGCTGGATTCATCGATATCACTAGGTGAGTCTCTCACTCTCTAAGTTTTATCTGCCTTGAATTATATGGGATGAAAGAGGTGATATGACTGCGCTGTTATCCAAAGCGGGAAAAGACCTTACTGTAACCGTTCTCCTTGACGTTTTGCAACAAACCAAGGACTTCGAGTTGTCTATGGCGAAGAAGTTTGGTGCATCTGTAGGCCTCGTCCCCGGTAATCCGCAAGGCACTAACTCTAAGTACTTGCCAGTTACAAGATATCCTTCAGGAGACATCGCCGACGCCGGCACGACATTTGCAGTCAATTAGCTCCTGTTTCGAGCCGCATATGGGAGTGTATGTACAGCACCAAGACAAGTGGGTGTTCCCTCGCGCCGTGCAAATCCTGGCGTCCTGATTAGCGCTCCAGAGCAATTGCTGACCTTCTTGCTCCCCACCGGGCTTCAAAGACAAGAGCATCACTGGACACGAACCAAAGTCATTCCACTGCAGACGACGCAGAGCAAACCCCCATTGTCGTCCTTCCGTCCTCGACTGAATTATTTTATGTCTATGGACAGACACTCGAGGGTTGCGCGACTCTGTCGACCGGTAAACCGTTATTCGATTTGTTGGAGGTTTTCAAAAAGTGGCTTCGAGTCTATGCTGGTAAGCAATCCCCCCCTCTCCATTCTAATGTAATTTAACCATACTTGTGCCTGTAGAAGAAGTACTCATGTTACAAATGCGTCGGTCAGCTGTTCATGTAATATGGTGTCGGCCACTTGACTGAACTCCTTCCAGAACACAGCTGCTACCTCGCCGATCTGCCGACGTGCGGTACGATCAGAACGAAATAAAGAACGCCTGCCTTGTGATCAACACCGCAGAGTATTGTCAAAATACCGCACAGGAGGTTAGCATCTTCTGCAAGCGCTGCCTAATCAGGACTGACAGTTATTCAGCTAGAGGAAAAGGTTAGCCAGCGAATTCACGGTGAATTCAAGGAACGCATTTCACTACAAACGGAATGCGACCTATTCATCAGGTGCGTGCTATTTGACAACTGCAGTAGCGGCCATTCTGCCTAAACCAGATGTACAGCGTAGCGTCGGCTGCTGTTATCGTCCTTCTTCGGGAGCTCGAGGCAGTATGTGAACCCGCTTTGGCGATATTGACACGCACAACATGGATGAATCACGAGCTTGTCACTGGGAAATCACCACACATCGAAGATCTAGTGCGTGCTCTGGAGAGCGTCACGGAAGTCATTGTCCCGCTAGTTGAAAGCAAGAAATACCTCCGGAATTTTTTTGATAAAGCATCTAGGTAAGCATGCCTACGTGTGCATGTCGTAAGGGGTTGAATATGGGAAAAAGCTTGATTGTCACTCGCTTCACGCATGCACTCGTGCGTAGCCGGCCGCTAAAGGAAAATGGGGCTGAGCAAGTATGTTTATTACCATTGATGTGGCGGCCTAGTTAGCTGAGCGCGAGCACGCTGCTTAGCTTTTGATCGATTTATCAGCGCTCAAGTCTTGTTTACTGAAGCTCCCTGGGGAAGCCCTAACTACTTCTGGGTAAGCGGCCATCAACGAAAAAATCATTCCATGTAAATAATTTCCCGAACACAGCTACACGAGGAATGTTACCAAGACCACTCAGCGACTGGAGGCGCTCCTGAAGGTTGTCGTGACGCCACAGGTCCGCTGTCTTCCCAAAGATTGTAGTTCAAGTTAATCGACGTCTCCCCAGGACCCAGCTGAGGGATTTATCCTCAACTATACACTTTTGATTGGCGACGCATCATTCTCGAACTTTCAAAAGGCACGTGAAATTTGACCGACAGCTACAATTCTCGTACCTGAGCGTTATACCCCGCTCTTTGTAGATCATCGACTTGAAGGGTACCCCGCGCGCAGAACAAAATGATCTGCTCGATTTCTTCATTACTATCACCAGCACAAAGCCCGAGCTCGAGCAGACGTCCTTTCTGACAGCGCTAGATATGGACCCGTCTACGACAAGCGCTCTTGGATTGACATCTCCTAACAGTAGTCGCATTGCGCTGCCTGGCACGGCAGCCGGGGAGGCCCTATTTGGAACGTTCGGTTCACCACCGCTTAGCAACACCCCGTCGGGCGCTGACACCCCACCGCGCGGTGATGCGCACGCAACCAAGCAAGTATTCTCTGACATTCGGCGATTGATGAGCTTCGCAGTTAGACGGGATACTGCACCACAATAATACATGTATCAACCTTTTTAATGACGCTACGCTCTAATGGGGAGTTGGTGAAGTGGAGAGGTCAAGCATGAGTGGTTGTCAACCAAATGCGCGCATTGCGGAAAAGCTGCTGCGAGTGATATACCAACATACGCTACACCTGTTCCCAAGTAAGTGGTCTGTCAATTCCCAGCTTGCGCCTTTCGAACCATCGCACTTTCCGACCGGGAGCCCAACCGAGGTCACCTTGTGCCCTCCGCAATGCACTGCCTGCTGCACCAGGCACGGTCTCACCGGCCTTCAGTTTGTAGTCCTTGATGTTACGAAAATATTGCTGATCGGCCTCCCCGGACTCTTTTTCTGAGTGCTCGCGCAGTGCTTTGACCGCTAAGGGACGCGCCAGGAGAGTGTCCTGCGGGCGCTAGTGAGCAAACAAATGCAAGGGTGGCGGATACGCCAGACCACGATTGGAAGCATACCATGTGCTCCCTAACCTTCTCTTCAAACCGCTTGACGTCCTCCGCCGATCGATAGCGCAGCGCCTTTCTGACATTCCATTGCGTCCTCTGGCGCAATTCGCCTTGCTTCCCCTCATCAAGCGCACGCTCGCGCTCAACGGTCTCCGCAATATCCCGCACGCCCTCCTCGACCAACACGCGTGCAGAACCGGGCGGCGCCAGACCCGTCTCGAGCCGCGGCCGCAGCCGCAGCCGGCTCGAAAGGACGTCCCACCCGGTAGCGCGCGCTGCCATTTCAAACTTGAGGTCGCGCGGACCGTCGACGAGCTCGAGCACCGCGTGGGGCGCGTTGTCGCCTGGGCGATTGCCAAACTTGTGGATGCGCGTGTAGCCGCCCTGGCGAGCTGCGTAGCGCGTCGCGAGGGCGCCAAAGACTTTGGGTGTTAGGGAGGGGGTGAGGAGGAAG